>VDFB02144268.1:0-223048 GCA_007258455.2 Sequoia sempervirens
GGATGAACACAAAACAACTTTCACATGTCCATGGGAAACCTTTTGTTGGAATGTCATGCCCTTTGATCTTAAAAATATAAGAAGTGTAAAAGTAAAATTAAATTTTGTTAAACCCTTTTATTGTATGCATATATTTTTTTAATACTTTATAAAAGATTAATATTTTTTCTAATAAAAAAATAATTAAAATTAAAGATTAAAATTTATTATCAATAATTTTGATTTTGTAAAATTTAATCTAATTAATTATTTAATTTATTTTATTTTTAAAACTATTAAATGTAGTTAAAACTTAGTGAATTTAATTAAAATTTATTAAAAAAATTAGAAGAAAATAATTGAAAAGTATAAGTAATTAAAAGATATTGGAAAAAAGCTATATAAATTTTATAATTTGATCATTTTTAAACTATTTTCAATAATAACTTCATTAGCATGATAGTGGACTTACCTAGAAAAATGAAGCCTTCATTTGTTCTTATTTTTCTACTAATTCTTCTTATTCCTTTCACCTTGTTCACTCCTCTATTTATACTATTTTCTAAATTTTTTTTGGATTATTTTATGATTTTTTTTTTTTGTTTTAGAACTTGTTTTAAATCTTTAAAGCAATTTTCTAGATAATTAGAAAATAAAAATACTAATTAAAATATTGCTTCATTCTTTTTCTTGTTAATATCTAATTTCTAAAATGTGTTCGGATAATCTATAAAAATATAATTTTATAAGATAAAATTGAGATAAATATAAACATTAAAGCATAAATGATAATTTCAAATTTAATTTAGGATAATTCAAAACATTGTTGAGGATAATAATTGAGAAAAAATGAAAGAAAAATGATAATTTAAATTTAATTCAAGATAAATTCAAAACTATAAAGATAATTATCTTGAAAACAATTTAATTTTCTTCTATTTAAAATCTATGTGAATCATTTTCCATTATTTTATTTTTGAATTATAATATTTAAATAGTTTTTTATTTTTTTTATTTTTTTTAAATTATCAAGATAATATTTAGATATTTCAATTTATTTTAATAATTGACTATTTAATTTTAATTATTTTTTTTATTTTTTTTTAGACTGCAGGAATCGGGTAGCACGACCCCCTATAAACTGCAGGTGCGCCTGGTAAACTTTTTAACGTGACCGGCAGCGCTGGCGCGACACGCCCTCCGGTACCACGGGACGGGGGAGACTAGAACTCGTGACCAGCAGAGCCGCAACGGAATTACTTAGCCAACCGAGCTAGGGCCCCCGCCTTATTTAATTTTAATTATCATTATTTGATAATTAATCATTTTTATTTAATTTTATTTATCAATATTTGATAACTAATATTTTCAAAAATCAATTATTATTTTCATCTAGTTAATTAAATAAATATTTTTCTATTTATTTAGAATATTAAATATATGCTTTTATGATTTCAATAGGAATGGATAATGACAAAATTGACCTTGAAAGAGTGGCTATAGTTGAGAAGATTCCTCGATGTAAAATAATTCAAGGCTTTTAGTCTTTCTTTGGTTAGATCAATTTCCTTAGGAAGTTTGTGCTATTTTTTTCGAGAAGACTAAACCCATTTCTAAGATCCTTAAAAAGGGATAAATTGTAGCCTAGGAATGGGAACGTAGTGAAGCATTTTGAGATATCAAAAAACTAATCAAATAGGCCCTAGTGTTAGCATCTCTTGATTTATCAAAGCCCTTTCGATTATTTTCAATTGTTTCATTCCACACATATGCATCTTTGTTATTGTAGAAAAATCAAGATGGTTTTGAATAGCCTATTTACTTTCTCAAAAAATCCCTTCAAGCTACAAAATTAAAATATGATGCTATGGAAAAGCACACTTACACCCTAGTTAAGGTAGTGAAGAATTTAGACCTTATCTAGTAGGAGTAATAATTGTAGCCTACGTACCACATGTTGTAGTGAAAGATATTTTCACTCAACATGAAGTAACTGGCAGAAGATGTAGGTGGATAAAAAAATAGGAGTTTAACATTGAGATCCAAGAAGTTCTAACTTAGTCAGGGCATAAATTCTAGCTAAGTTAATGGTAGAACCAAACCTGGAGGTTGCAAGAGTAAATCAAGTGGAGGTAGGGGTTTGTGAAAAATGTATAATCTAGAAAGATCTCTTTGGTATGAGGATGTAATTTATCACTTTATTCATACAAATTTCCATGTTGAGATGAATAATAATAAAAAAGGACATTAATGTTGCATGATTAAAGTGTATAATTTAGTTGATGGAATTTTGATGTGGAGAAATAATGGAGTGCTTTTGAGATTCCTTGATGAAGAAGAATTTGAGAAAGTGCCACTGGAAATGCATAATGGTGTATGTGGTGGTCACTTTATCACAAAGATACAACTCATAGGATTCTTAGAGCTAGATATTGGTGGCATACTTTGTTTGTTGATGTACATAAGTTTGTAAGAAAATATGGTTATTTTCAAAGATTCACAGGAAATTTGAAATGATCAAGTGCATTTTCCTTGAGACCTATAGCATAGAAGCTCAATTTTAGCATGAGAAATTGATTTTATTGGTGAGATACAAAAAAATCTAGCAAAGGGAACAAGTAGATTCTAGTAGCAACTAATTACTTTACCAAGTGGCTTGAGGCTATTCCCACTAGAAGAGCTACTAGTAAAGTAATGATTGATTTCATGTTGGATCACATTGTGAGTAGATTTGGTGTTCCTAATAAGATTATTGTTAATAATGCAATATGTTTCAAGTTGTATGATTTTTTCAAGATGAACTCTGAATATGGGATTGTAATATCTCATCCATCTCCATACCATCCACAAAGGAATGATCAAGTTGATTCTAATAATAAATATTTGATGAAGGTGATTAAAATAATGATGGGTCAAAATAAGAAGGAATGAGATTACAAGCATAAGCTTGCACTTTAGGTTGATATAATTACTCCTAATAAATCTACAATTAAATCACCTTTTAACTAATTTATGGAACTAATGCTATAATTCCTTTAAACAATTTGTTGCTAGTGTATAAATTCATTCAAGAGGCAAAGGAGAATAAAACAATGACACTTAGGGTCATTTAATTGATTGAGTTGGATGAAAGTAGGAAGGATTTAGAGAAGAAAAATCTAAAGATGCAACAACATATGAAACATATATTTGATAAGAGGGAAATCCCAAGAAATTTTGAAATAGAAGGCATGGTCTTGGTGTGGAATGCAAAGTCGTAGGAGAAAGGGAAACATGGAAAATTTGATCCCATGTGGCTGGTCCCTTTATTATTAATAATATGTATGGTGAGGACTCATTTTTAATCAAAATTTTAACTAGATAGTTTCAAGAAATACTAGTGTATGGACAATTCTTGAAACATTATTTCTCTTGAGATTTGGCTCATCTTTTGTGCATAGTAGTTTTAGGCTTCCTTTCTTTAGAATCTTGTGTTTATGTAGTCACGATCCATGTTTGATCATGAAGAATATTTATCTCAATCACTTATGCTCCCCATTTTTGGTCTACTCCTAGAGATTTGAATTCTTGTTGTGTGTGCAAGATACACATGTCTACTCCTAGAGATTTGAACTATTTTTGTTCGAATCCTTTCAATTTGGTGTGTCTTAGTCATATTTGACCTATTATTTATAACTAATTTGATACATCTTAAATGGGCCCCCTAAGTGTCAAAAGATACAAAAATCCATAACAATTCTAAGTCTAGATTGTTTCTAGTGTTTTCCTTGGTGTTTTGTGTGTTTTTTAGGCTTTCAAACTTTTGAGGATTTCCATACTTGCATACCTTCCCTACTGATCTCTAAAAAATACTTAAGTCATTCTTAAAATTTCATCTAATTTTTGAAGTTTCCAATCCTTTAATATGATCCTTTGGAATTCTTAATCCTTAAAGCTTGAAAATGTGTCAAAAGTCTAATTCCTTGGCATCTATCACACTTTCAAAATTTCTCATTCATTCATCTCTTGGTATCCATTCCCATTCATCTTCACTCCTTGAACTATAATCCTTGCAGTCCATAAAAATTAATAAGCCGTGTGGAGTCAAACTTTCAGCCTTCCCTTCATTGATTACCATTTTCCACCAACCCCAAAATTCTAAAACTTTATTGATTACTCTATATATCTTATTAGAGTCAAAATTTTGGCCTTCCCTTATTCATGTACTCATTTCCATCCATTAGAACTTCAAATTTTGTAATTTCTCTCTATAACCTATCAAAGTTGAAATTTTGACCATTTCCTTGACTCAATACCAATTTAAACCCTTTCTCACTTATTGATCTTGAAATCCTAAAAGCCTTTTATTTTTTAGGGTTCCTTTATCATTTTTCCCATCTCACATCCCCTTGAGCATGACTTCCCCAATTCCTTGATTCCCTACTGCTTCAATCCTTAACATGTGGTATGAGTTCTTATCACACAATAGTCCAAAACCCTCACATTTTTAACTATACAACCCACCTACCCTAATAGAAGACCCAAAATACCATTAATACATCTTAGTGTTCCTATTAGAGTTTTGGGATATTCCATACTTTGATCCCTTGGTATTGATTGCTAGTGAAGTTTGGCATATGAAGAGAAGATCAACATACAAGGAAGTACATAATGTATTCATCCAAATTTTAGAGAGAGGCATACTCCCCTCTAATCTCTCAACATATTCTAAAGAACTTGATATATGATGGACATGATGGTTTTTATGGTGAGATAATTAATACATAACTTTTCCTAAGGCTCGCTTCAAATGATGACATTAAATAAAGTGTTGATAAACAAATGTCTAAAGTGCAAAAGGAATGATGTGTGATGGAGAAAAACTTAAAGTGCAACCTATTAAAATCAATTTTAAATGATGTGCCCTGAATATAATGGCATGATCTCCTTTCACCAACCTCCCATCAACTAACCATTATTGTATTCCCTCTTACATTAATTCTTCAAATCTCCTTAGTATTTTGGGCATTTGGTTTGGACAAAATGCATATATGCAATCAATTTTATGGGTCTTTGCTTAAGGAATGTGTTACATTGATTGCATCTACTCAAGAGTTATTTTCTTACACAAATTTGATCATTATAAAATACTTTTATAAATATATACTAATTTGGCATATTGCATGTCGAAAAAAGAGCAGAGAAATACTATTACTGTAATAGTGTCAAATTTTTGGAAATACACATTGACCATTGTTGTTGAAGTTGTATTGTAACAAAGTTTCTAAAAAATGGATATGAATGAATGTCCTTGGTCTAAATTTTCTTTAGTTGTAATTTCTTATTTCTTCGAATTGATGAGCTAAGGGCTTTTAAATTTTGCACATTAATATTAAAATAGGTAATCACCAAGTTAATTAATTTAATTAATTATCTCCCTTTTTACTTTATTATAATTAAAAAATTTACTTTATTATAATTAAAGTAGACTTAGGAGATATGTTTTTTATTATTAAGTCATGTGTGATTATTTTGTCTCATAGTATAGGATGAGGACACTTGTAATTATCTAGTTTAATCCTCACCTATGGTTTCATCTAGGGTTTATTTTTCATTTTCCTTTTATAAGGATTTGCTATTGTACGTTGTAATCATCCAATCCATTAATCTAATATTAAGAAACATATTTAGTTGTTTTTATTGACTTTATCTTTGTGGTATATTGTCCCTGATGACAAAACTGATTGGTGACAAAATTGATTGGTGATTGGCATAATGATACTTGGTGCTCTTTGTGTTCAGTTTGGCATATTCAGTATTTTGTGGATCATGCTTTGGGTTGATGCATTTGGGTGCATTTGTTTATCATATATTGTGGTACTGATCATGTTGAGCTTCATGTGCAGATAAAAGTTATTTTTTCTATTCAAGTGGCATTGGGTTTCAGGTGATATCATAGAACAGTTGATTTCATTTTTGATAGATTGGCACTTCTTTACTGCACAATAGGTATATTATTTCAATTTTTCATTATCAAATTGATCATGGCATTATTGACAAGATTCATTATGTTTTCATGGCATTCTATTGGTGATCTTCATGGCTGTCTCATAATTATTTGGTACACGGCATTTTGGGTTGAAATTTTATTAATGCTCTTCTTGACACTTGAGTTTGATATTTCATTTGGCATCATTGGTATATATATACACTTTTTAGTTGGTTTTTTTCATTTCTTATCTTCATGGCCAGATTAGTTTGGTGCATATGTTAACATGCTATACATATAGCTTCACAAGGGTTATTGCATTATACATGAGGTGGAGATGTTTATATTGATACACAGTCAGATTTGTATTCTTGATTGGCTATTGTATATAGCTTCATAAGCAATGGTATTGCTTGGACTTTTCATATCATTTCTTACAAAGTGTATTTCAACATATACTTGGGCCTTCACATTTTACATGGATTCACATTTCATATTTACTTATATCTTGGCATATGGTTTATTTGTGATATAAGTTTTTGGTAAATGCCTTGGTCGGAATTAAGACATTTCTATTTGTTTTTAAAGTGCATTGTTTTAGCACTTAAGGCCAACAACATTCACTATGGTTTTTATAAATATCACTTATAAAGTGATTGGCAAGTTGGCATTTCCTTCGGCTTTTTTATTGAAGGTCAATCATACTTTATTATTATCGGGCTTATACATTGCACAGTAGTTAAATACACATTATTTGAAGACTTGGGTTGTCAGCATATGTATTAAATTTGATTTGCTTACATGGCAGTGACAGTATTATTGTTTCAATGAGCATGTTGATTGTGTTGACTTGGACAACACGTGTGAATTATAATTTGGCACTCATTTAATGCATCATTGTGTCGGTTACATGGATTCCAAAATGATTGTAATATGATGTTTGGATTTCAAATTTCATTCATTTTGTTTTGGAGTTTCGATGAAGGAAGAAATAGGGTAAACAAAAGATTGAACCCTAGCGCTGCCATGTTGAAATTATAGTTGTAGTTTGAGCAAGTTTGATGTGGTATTTTGACCTTGTTTTCAGTTATGTTGGTCTTTGATGGATGGCAAGATAGTTGGTGTTTTTCACTTGAGCTGGAAGCGGAAGTTTGGGTAGTTTTTCATGAAGATATTTAGGGATTTTGTTTGTGTAAAGACCCACACTTCCTTGAACCAAAAATTTCACAATTTTTTTTTTTTAAAAGTAAATCCCTTAATGTCTTGCTCAATTAGTTGTATACTCAGGAACTTCTATCCATACGGAATAGGCATCTATCCGTCTGGGATAGGCATCTAACCATACGGGTTAGGATAATGTCCATATGGGACCAATACTCATCTATCCATTGAGGATAGGCATCTAAGCTTTTGGGTTAGGTTAATGTCCATTTGGGACCAAGATCTATCTATCTAAATAAGGTAGACATCTAACCACATGGGTTAGAAAATGCTTTGGCCAGAGACTTAGACTCATCGGGACCATCTGGGTCCTAAGTCACTCTCTAAAGACTACACTCCCCTACTAGGAGTGCACCGAGGTCAACGTCCTTAGGAGTATGGGAGATAATAATAAAAGCTTGAGTCCCGCCTCAAAATTTGGTCTAAAGCCTCGAGGAATCAAACGAATCCATCCGGGATTCCTTCTGAGTATAGCAAGTAATTTCTATCTTTAGTTTTAATATTTATTTATCTTTTTTTATCTTAAGGTATCTTAACAAGGCCAATAAGGTAAACACCCTTAACCAATCCTAAATCCCCACCCCGAGCGCCTGCGTACTAGGGACAACTTTGTCCCTAGACTGCCTACATACACCGTTTCAGCACAGGATCAAGGCGTAAAATATGTAGTTCTGTTTTCTAATCTATTGTTTGATGTAAACTGCTTTGTGGGTACACAACCCTTTCTAGGGCCATCTCCCCATACAGTTTCTCTTCGGTTGCTACCCACATGAGGGAGCATAAAGATTCATGGTGATATTTTGTTTGTTTGCTAATTTATCTATGTCCTAAATTCTTATAAGTCACGTCACCCTTTCTTGTTGAACAATAAATCATCAAAGATAAAGGAATTAAAAAGTCAATTTACATGCCCAAACCCTATTGGGGTTTTCTATGATTTTCACTAGCGGATGTAAGTTCATTATAGTATTATCTTTTTTTAGATTATCGATCCAAGAGGGATTTCCCGCCCCTTAGATTTTAACTCCAACAAAATGTTTCTTATTACTCCCCGGTGATTTATAGGGATGATGCCACAAACACCATTGTTGCAGCTTTATTAGGCTATAAGTGTAGTAACTCAAGCACGACAGCATTACCCGTAAACATGAGTCAGAGGCACCATTAATACCGAACGCTGCTGGTTTTCTTATGTTTTCCTCCTCTTATTTAAGTTTTTTATCTAAAAGAAATTAAATGCATTGTCAATAATAAGAAAAGTAGCTTGTGCACATAAACCAAATGGAAATGTAAAAGCTTTAGACCTCCTTGCTAAGAAGTAAAATTAAATGAACTTACTAAATAAATAAAAAACTATTTATTCAAGTGCAATCCCTATGAAGAAGTATTGCATCTACTTGTATTATTTGAAAGTAAAACTTTTTGTAACAATGTTTTGAATAGTCAGATCCATTTATGAAATAAAAACACTTAAACATGAAGTTAAATTTTTCAAGATAGGTGATCTAATTTATAGATGGTATGAATCTAATTATTTTGCAATGTTAGTATTTTCTAGAAAGGAAAATTTGAATCTATTCGCATAGTCTATGTCATAGAATAAGTAGCTTTGATTTAAATTGCATGACACTAATATTTTCAAGATAAATATTCATCTAAGATAGCATAAATAATTCCAACTCAAAGAGACTTCATGGCATAATCTATTGTTTCAAGACAAAAAGTTTATTAATTTTAGTTGCATAAATAAATAAATAATCCAACTAAAAAGAGACTTGATTTTAATTGTATAAGTTATTTCACTAACTCCTTAGATAGATAAACCAATACAATGTCTTAATAAGAGCCTTGATTTTTAATTGTATAAGTTATACTACTAATGCCTCAAGATTTATGATCTATCTAAAGAAGGTTTGCATTAATTTGCATAAGTTTATTCTTGATAATATTCTAATAATTACATAATTATTTATTCACTATGACCTTGTTGTAATTAAATGAGTCAACCTTGTTTTAAGAAAAATTGAATCTACTTGTATATTGAGGGAGAAAATTAATTTAAAGAATAACCATGATATTTAAGTTTATTGTAAATATATTAAATCATAACTATGATGTGCTATAAACCTTAAATCCCAAGAAAATAAATTTATTACATGGAGAGGGAGTTTACAATAAATCTAAGAGTTAAGTTTGTGGCATAACAAGACAAAAATTTGATTAAACATATGTTATTAATACCTTAAGTTAGATAATATTTTGTAAATTTAAGCTTATAATTTAATGTCTAATGGTCATAATTATTATTATAGAGTTGCAATTATTGTCATAAAAATATAGTATTGTCATAAGATATAAATGTTGACATTCCTCTATTTTAAAATTTCTATAACTAAGTCCATACTCATAGTTTATCATTATTTATGAAGAAGAGAGATATATTATAAGTCCATTAATTATATTCAACATTAGCTAGTAACCATTTCCATATTTGTTCAAAGAAAATTAAATACTATCCCATAGAACCATAGTTTGGACTAAATCTTCATCAATCATGATGTTAGTTAATTTATTGTCTTGCTAAGTTAGGATAACATTATTAAAATTAAGAAGTTTATAGATTATTATTTTTTTATTTTTTCTATTTTTTTTAATGAATGAACCCACCCTTTGATAGTTAATTAGACTGAATATTTTATTATTTAATCTATCCAATTGATACCCCTTTTTAAAAAAAAAAATCTATCAATTTATTTATTTTCAAAGAACAATCCAACTTTAAAACTTATTTCATTTAAGAATTAAATGAATATTAATTAAATGTTATAAAGAACTTGAATACAAAAGCACATATGTATTTTAACACTAATAAAATAATAATTCATTTATTTATAAATTTTATTTTATAAAATTTGATTTATATTTGTAATAACATTAACTGGATTAAAGGAAAATAATTTCTTTGTAAATAAACAAAAATGAGAATAATATATTGATTTAAAGAAGAAAAATAAAATAGGAATAATAATAGTAGAAATATTAGTTTCATTCTAGATTTAGTTGGAAAAATAAAAATAAATAAAGAATAGATTGATTTTACAACAAGGATAAGAAATAGAGTAATAGATTGATTCTAGCAAATTTTCTAGATTTAATTAGTTATTCTAAAAGCAAATCAAAGTAAAGAAAACCTGGATGTTGATGGAGTTGCAACAAATCTTCTCTTTGTGCCTTCTTCAACTTGATTCTTCCTCCTTCAATCCTATCCTTTTCAAAATGATAGCATAAAAATACCATTTATGTGTTGTTGATGAGAGAAGAAATGACCTCAATTTATAGATTTGATAGGAGGTAAATTGAAGGTCAAGATTGGAGATTGAATCAACGACTAAGATTGTTTGAGAAGGTGGGGTTTGGATTGATAGTCTCACTTTGTGACAAGTGTCACAAAAAGAAGGCTTTAAAAATAGGACCACATGGCATGGGGAAAGGAGCCAAGGGTGCTCACACTGAGCACACCTTGAGAGAAGTGGATATGACAAGTCTTCACACCTTTCCCAAGACTATAAACTCGTCACTTCTCTTTAAGTGACATTTTAGGGGTTCATACTTTGTCCAAAAGGCCATATTATGTTTTCAATAAGCTTCCACCCCATAGATACTTACCCTAGGGGTTCATTTTTATTCTAAAGTCAATGAAACAAGCCCACATAACCCTATGCAAGAGAATTCTAATTTTAAAATATAAATTTTGATTTGTGAGCACACCTTGGGTAGATGAAATGTTGACATGTCTATGACATGTAAGAGAAGGTGGCTTGATAATGACATGTTTATGACATGTAAGGGAGGGGGGTTTGACCATGTGGGCTCACACATGTGTTAGCACACATGGGGAAGCCAAATGGCTCAAAGATGAAAAGTCACATGCATGGCGTGAACTCCCACACAAGGGTGAGTGGGGATGAGTTGTAAGGTGATAGTGATTTGTGCATGCAAGTTACATGTGAGTGAGATTAGAATAAATTTTTAAATTTGAAAAAATATAATGAAGATCAATTAATCAATTAATTTAAGATTAACTAATTAATGGATTATGAAGGATAGTGACATCTCCCTAATCCTAATTAATTAAATTAAATGATGTATTATATTAAATTAATGTGACTTAGGAAAATGGATAATTTTATTAATTAAGTATAATGATAGATTGTGTCAATTAATAATGCTTATGATAGGATGGGGACACTTGTCACTTAATGAATTAGCTTTTTATTCACAATTATTTTATTCATTTTTATTTTATTTTATTTTATTTTATTTTATTTTATTTTATTTTATTTTCTCTAATACCATATGCTGAAATTATTAATGAAACACTTATTTATTAATATTGTTAACTTTTATTTGTTCCTTTTTAGGAGTGTGTATTTAATAATTTAATAATTTTTATTTTTATTTATTTTTATTTATTTATTTATTTATTTAATCTCTACCATCTTCACACATAAATTAATTGTATAAAAATACTTACATAATATTACCACACAAAATTATAATATGTCTAAAGTTTTAACAAAAAGAGGGTCATGACAGTTTGCAGGTTAAATCCACCATGACAAAGGTAATATCTATACATTATTTTGATCTTTCAAAGTAGATTTGGTAAATGAGAAGTAAAAGAGGAAAAGAAAACTTTGTTTCAATTTTGAACAAATTTCTTAACTAATCTGAAACTACTTTGAACCCAAGTGTAAACTCAATGGTTTCATCTTACAGTGGCATTTCATCTTCATATCATCGATTTTTCTATGGTTATTCTTAAAAAACCATTGATGGGTATCATGATCAAATATTATTGTTCTTACCAGTTTATAAACCCTGGTTATTGAATATGGGTTTTCTTGGCAAAGATGAATAACCATTTTACAAACATTGTATATATATATGTATCTTTGCAAAATCACTTGAGAGTGTGATGAGATGAAATAGTCTGGAAAGAGTATTGTTTATTGTGATATCATTATGTAAAGAGGAAAAGTGGGCTCATATTGTTTTTATCTCTGGTTGTATTACAGAGATTATTTTGAATTGGGCATTATTGCAAAATCATTTTGTATCCTATTGTAATTTTATAACTTTAGAGAGTTATTGTAATTATAAGGTTCTGACGAGTTGCAATACCTTGAATGTTTGATGAAGTTGGTGCTTCAAAAAGATTATGGGAATTGGTGCTCCACATTGTTACAGAGTTGGTTCTCTTTGATTAATAAAAGGAAATTTTAGCGAGTGGTTTTTTATACCCCATGAGGGTTTTTCCACTCAGGAAATTTTGTGTTATGTGATGTCATTTGTATCTCATTATGTTTCATGTTAATGTGCTCATTCATTCAAAGCTCTGATACTTTTAGTGTGTTCAAAAGATTCATTTTTCAAAATTTTGTCATGCAAAGTTAAAATTGTTCAAATCTATTTTTAAAAATCCTTCTCTAAAGCAAATTAAATCTGCA
The DNA here is from genome assembly GCA_007258455.2 of Sequoia sempervirens. Taxonomy (NCBI): domain Eukaryota; kingdom Viridiplantae; phylum Streptophyta; class Pinopsida; order Cupressales; family Cupressaceae; genus Sequoia; species Sequoia sempervirens. The sequence continues at coordinate 12,679 of VDFB02144268.1, forward strand.
TTGGGAAAAGTTCTAATTCTGTTCAAAAGCATAAACAAGATTGTTCACACATTAATTGAACAATATCATATGATGCTTTTAATATGAGTTAGTCAAGTTTCAAGTCAATCTGATCTAAAGTGTTAATGTTCACTTGGATAAACAAACCAGCCACTTTGGGTTTAAAATTAGTAAAAAGTTTCATTGAGTTTTTTAAAGTTGAAAGTTAAAATCATTTCACTCTGATTCACCCCCCCCCCCTCTCAGAGTGAATCCACTTCCAACAATTTTTTGAATCAATTCAATTATTTTGGTTCCATAGCACAATCAATTATTTTTTCTCTCCATGTGATAGGTATTTTGGTTGCAAGTGATTTATCAAAGTTGTTGTGTTTAACAATCAACTCCAACATTGTATTAGGGCACTAGATATGTGAATTCTTATCTTTTATTTGAGATATTTGGCCTTACAAAAAATATCCATGCATTATGAAGAAAATCATACCTTGTCATTACATCTAGGATGTCCAAAAGTCCTAAGATCACCTCTTAAAATGCTAAAATATGAGTTGGAAAAAGGGAAAATTAGGATCATTGAAATGTTCAAATAAAAATTTGTATAATTGTATATATTTGTACAATCGTACACCATACAATGATCTTCCATTAATTACAGGTCAGAAGTCAAAAATTTAGATTTTACAAAAAAATCTAAGATAAAATCATGCAATGATGAAAATTTTAAAATAAATCATCTTTGTTTATGGTGTATGAGTTGTGATAGTATTTTCAAAAGGTTTGACATCACTTTATTGGCATTAATATTTTCTTTTATGATTTGGAGCTTATTTGTGATGAGGTTCCGGTAATATTTCCCAATTCATTCATTGACAATCAATGATAATCGATAGGTTACCTCTTCTCATTGCCTACACTTTTCCCTATAGCCACTAGTGGTTTCTCAATGTGGCATAAATTCCTCCAAAGCTTTACCACCCCAACATAACTACTATTGAGTACTCAATTACTAATTATTTTCAATTTGTCACCTGCATTTGTCATCAACCTTTCAGAATTTTTCCACCAACTATTGGTTGTATCATCCAATCACCACTATTAACAAACCTTGTTTTTTCTCTTGCAACTTATACTATCAATTGGGCCACCATCACCAATGGCATTGTCAGAGGTTTGATATCCTGCCACTAGGGCACCATCAACATTTTGCAATCATGCCAAAGAGATTTTTTTTATTTTTATAACTTGGGAAAATGGAGTCAATTTTTTGAAAATAAGATATGTCAAAAAGGTTTCTTTTGAGTACTTTCCAATGGTGTAGACCCCATCATTATATTTGTTTTCTAGTATATTTTATCACATATTGAAGTTAGATCATCATTTTCTACTTCTAAGCTCTATTTTCTTCTATATATTTGATTTTCACAATTCATGCGATGTTGGAAAGGTATTTCAAAATTATTTAGATCTATCTATGTAATTTTTTAGAATGTCTCGGGCATTTTTATTTAGTTTATCATTATTTCACATTTTGGCTAATTTTTTGGACATATTTATATTTGGAAATGTTTTATTTGCATGAGATGATTTCATTTGATATGCTTTATATGCATTCAGGTTATTGGTCTCTAATTTTATTGTTTGAGGAGGTATCATGGGTTTTTCTATTCATCATTTTATGGTCATCCAAGAAATAGATAATTATGAGTCTTGACACATGTTTGGTGGCTTAATATTTTGTTTTGTCTTTATGGAATAAATACCTAAACCAAACACATCAAGGATTAGATCAACATGGGATATTATTATTGATCATGTTGCACCATTTATTTGTTCTAATGTTTATCTTGAAACTATGTGTGTTGCATCAAATAGTGATTTCCCCTCACACTTTGTATTACAATTTAGGAGGTCTATGGAGACTCTTGTATCTCTCCATTTCTAGAGGATCCTATTTTAGATTGTCTCATTCTCATTAATGGTATAGATAGCATTCCCTTTGATGATGATACTCTAGAGGAGCTTAAGTATAGCATAGGTTTTGCATATTTCAATGGTTCAAAGACTTATCTCCTTGCTCACACTCTTCCTATCGAGATCACATCTCCATATTTTTTTGTTCTTGATGAGATTAGTATCATTGCATCTATAGACACTATTGATTTAGTGTAATATTACATTTATTCTCTTCCAAACACAACTACTTGGAATTCATATCTATCAAACATGTCATCCTTGTTTGTGGAGTCTAAATTGCAAATTTAGATTTAATTGAGGACATTCATCTCCTCTTTGATAACAACCGCATCATTGTTGTTATCCCATCAACATTATCTTTGGATCTTGTTCTATATCATTCTTTACAAGATTCTAGATTGGCATCACATGATTATGAAATGTGGACATTTGAGAAATTTTCAAATACACACATTTATATTTACATTCTTTATTCATCCAAATTATGGTAATTGATGTAGGAGCATCCAAATGTGTAAGGGAAATCTTGCATCACCCAAAAATATTGTATTTTCATGTGTTTGGAGTTTCCTTGGTTGTCTTGGGGCCCATGGCGATACATGCAATCTTTGGGATAGCTAGAAGTTTGAAACAACTAGAAATAGTCATTTGCTATTTTTAGTAAGTCAGACTATTTAGGTTGTATGGACATGAAAATTGACCCCAAGGAGTGAAATCAGAAAATAAGATTTTTGGTTAAAGAATAATCTCAAAATCATGTACCTTTTGGAAGATATTAAATTTTCATCCTAGGGAATTTCTCTAATGAAGTTTAAAACTAAAAGTTGAGGCCCTTCAAAGTCTGGAATGGGATGCAAAATATCTGATCTTTTAGATCTAGCAAAATTTGGTTGTAGATATCTTCACAAGCTTTCCAACGATATATTACAATTGAAAATCTGACAGTCGGATCAAAAGTTATGGCCTCAAGAAGCTGTCCCACTAAAAAGTGAATTTCATTAAAATATCTTCCTAGGCAAGAAATCAAATGGTGGGACTTTTGGCAGCAAAAAAAAAGGTAAAGTACACTTTCTAGAACATTCTAGGGTGGTTATTGGGTAAAATAAAAGGGTTAAGTGGGGGTTGTAGAAGGTGGCTCCATTAGTGCAGATTGCGGCTCTGAATATTAGATTTTCTTTGAGAGTTGATTTTGTTGTAATGAACCGAGCCCATGAGGCTATAGCATTGCAATTTCTAAATCTGTAATTTCATTTTCTAAAAATAAATGAAAGTGAGTTATTTTTTGTCTCGCATCTTTTGTGTTGGTATCTATTGTTGTGTTTTGTGTGGTTTCAGGCGGTGTAGCCCTCATCAGGAATGGTTTCTCCAATCATTAATGGATCTATTTTTCCTATGAGGAGAAATGTTGTTTGCAAGAAGTGGATCCTAGATCAAAATGGGAATTTTCATTGTGCTTAGAACAATTAAAAACCTTAATTTTTCTTGTTTAAATTCTTAAATTTGAACAACTTTCCCCATGTGGTTTACTCATTTTTCTCTAGTTATGAGAGATTTATTTATTTGTACATGGGTACCTCATCAATCCTTGTAATTGAGACTCATCCATGCATTCATCATTAGTTATTTAGCTTCCCCCTAAGTTGAACATAAGGGGAAGTGTTAGAGTAAAATAAATAATCACCTAATTAATTAATTAGGTCCCCTTTTTACTTTATTACACTTAAGGTAAACTTAGGAGATATATTTTTTATTATTAGGTCAAGTGATTTTTTTGTTTTCTAGCATAAGATGAAGATACTTGCCATGATCTATTTTAATCTTCACCTAGGGTTTCATCAAGAGTTATTTTTTCTTTTTTCTTTTCAAAGGATTCATTATACTACATTGTAATCATCCAATCCATAATTTATTATTAAAAACCCTATTAAATTGCCTTTTTGGATGAATTCAATTCTTAAGGTTGTATAGCACAATTGATTTCTTTTTATCTCCATGTGATAAATGTTTTGATTGCAGGTGATTTTTAGGAGTTAAGCGGCTCAACAATCAACTCCACCACTTTACACACACTTGCTATGAAAAATCATTATTTGATAGTTGTTATTAAAGGAGTAACACAAACCTTTTATTACTAACAATAAGAAATAAGGAATATGTAAGGGATTAATAAGAAAAGTTCAGACCACAAGCCCATAAACAAATAGTTTAATTAATGTAAGGAAATGATAAAGAAATAAGTTAGCAGATATATTATTTTGTTATGTAGTGAATACATTGGGTTGGTGAATTTGTTTCTCTATTATAAGTCACTGATCTATAGGCTAAGACAACCTCTCTCAACCCACGATATATTAATCATAGAAAATTCATTGAATGCAATTTAACAATTTAAATTATTGTTGCTTTCATACCTAAAAATTTAAAGATACAAGTAAGTCATTATGTTTAAAATCTCACATATCCCCTTTATTTTGTATGAATATTTGTATCTACTAAATTGTTATATTAGTATGTTGTATATTTTAAGGCAGTGTGTCTTATAGGTCAGCCCACCTAGGCTTTGTAGAGCCTAGAGTGTAGTGGATAACATCTAATTTTCTCTCATTCATTGGCCAACCTAATAATAGTCTTAAACATAGAACCTAAGAAATTCTTAAAGTATTTATTTTTGGGTTGGAGAACCAATACAATCTAAGGAAGCTAGTATTTGGATCCATAGTCATTTTTAGTGTTTGTTTTGTATTGTAATCAAATATGGGGGTCTATTTTGATTATAATTCCTAGTAGTGGAAATAACTGATGTAATTTATTATGGAGTAATAATATATAGATTCAAATTCTTTATCATATTATCCTCATGATGTTTGATTTCAATGTGCAAATTTAAGGAATATTTGTATTAAATTTTCATGGTTGGATAATCTTTCATCAAACCCCTCATCTATGACTACATCACTTGCTATGAAAAAATGTTATTTGATATTAGTTATTATTCAAGGAGTAACATAAACCTTTTATTAATAACAATAATAAATAAGGAATATGTAAGGGATTATTAAGAAAGTTTCATACCACAAGCCCATAAACAACTAGTTTAATTAATGAAAGGCACTAATAAAGAAATAAGTCAACAAATATATTATTTTGTAATGATGTAGCAGATACATTGAGTTGGTGAATTTTTTTTTGTAATATAAGGCATTGATATGTAGGCTAAAACAACCTCTTCCAACCCATGATATATTAATCATGGAAAATCCATTGAATGTAATTTAATTATTTAAATTATTGTTGCATTCATACCTAAAAATTTAAAGAAACAAGTCATTATGCTTACAATATCATAGATCCTTGTTATTGTGCACAAATCGTTGTATCTATTAAGCATTGCCATATTAGTATGTTGTATATATTTAGCCAATGTGTCTTATAGGTCAACCCACAGAAGCTTTGTAGAGCCTAGAGTGTGGTGGATAGTATCTAATTTTCTCTCATTTGTTGGCCAACCTAATAAGTCTTATACATAGAACCTAAGAAATTCTTAGAGTATTTATTTTTAGGTTGGAGAACAAACACAATCCAAGGAAGCTATTGTTTGGAGCCATAGCCATGTTTAGTGTTTTTTTTCTATTATAATCAAATATGGGGGTCTATTTTCATTTTAAGTCCTATTAGTGGAAATAACTGGTGTAATTTTCATTATGGAGTAATAATATATTGATTCAAATTCTTTATCATATTGTCCTCATGATGTTTGATTTCAATGTAAAAATTTAAGAAAAGTTTGTATTAAATTTGTATGGTTGGATAATCTTTCATCAAACCCTTCATCTATGACTACATCACTTTAGAAAGAGAAAAAATTATAGTGAAAATTACATCAACAAAGAAGGTTCAATTCCATCCTCCCTCATCCATCTCATCGTCTAAAATTTAAAGTTGGGAAGCTACATTGATGATTTTGATGTTCTATATACTCAAATGGGTGTCATGATCAATATTCTTATCATCAAGAGAAAGTGTATAAGCTTCCTTAATGTAAGGAACATAGGGAAGATACGTATTTTGGTTAAGATGGGGATTATATACTAGGGATTGATATGGGTGGAAAGAGGGTGTGAACCAAGAATAAAATGCAAATAGAAAAGGAATAAGGGAGAGGAGAGAGATAAGGGTTGAGAGAAATGGGTAAGAGGAGAAAGAGAGAGTAGAAAAGAATAGAAATGGATGGGAAGGAAAGTATAAGGGAAAATGATAAGAGTTGATGGAAGGGAAGTGAGAAGAGGGTAATAAATAATCAAAGGAGGTGGCTTGAGATAGGTTGCAAGAGAAAGTAAGTTGTGAGAAAAAAAAGTGATGAGGCATATAATTTAAGCAAAGGGAAAATATTTAGGAGAATAGGAAAGGGGGTAAGGGAAGATATATGAGAAGAGGAAAGATGAGAGAAAGAAATTAGGGGATGGAGGTGGATGAAGAAAGAGAGTGTGTAGGAAAAAATAAAGTTCTTTAAGAAAAAGAGGGTATGGAAATGAAAAAAATGGGAGTAGATGCTTAGAGGTGGGAAGTCATGAAGTTGAGAAGGTGTATTTAAGGAGAATTGGGATAAATGTGGGAAGATAGAGTGAATATTGTTGGTTTTTTGTATGTTTTATGCATGTAAGAAGGTGATAAGTTTTATGTGTTTATGTGTTGAAGAAATTAGAAATGTAAGCATACATGATTCACCAAAATGAAGAAAAAATAAAATTAGTGTTAAACTAAGTGTCATTTATTTTAACTTTTAATATGTTCACTATACTTAAAATATATATGAATTTTTTTTATGTGTTTACCATAATAATAGAATACAAAATTTAAATATATACTATATAATTAAATACTAGAGCTTGGAAATGATTAAGAAGCCATAGTGAAAGATGCATAGAAAAAAAGTAGAGAGAATAAAGTTTGATTATTTTGAAGCATGGTGTAGTTCAAAATGTGGCAGAAAGATGAAGAATGAATCAAGATGTGCTTTGGATGTATATGGATGTCTCAAGAAAATTTTTATGTGCTTGTGACCTAATAGGTGCACTCGTTTCCAATATAAACCTTATTGACCCTTATCAGGCACTCATGTCCAACAAGGGCACTCATGATCTCCATTGGGTGTTGGTATCTAACAAGGTATTTGTGACCTTTTTCACATACTAGCATCCTCTACTTATGTGACCCTACAAATTTTAGGGATTACTTGCCAAAAAAATATTTCTAGTGGTGCTTATAAAAATGAGATGTGCTAAATACTAAGGAATAACCAATCCAAAATTATGAGAAAAAAATATTTCCCATGGTTGGAAGCCTAATTCAGCCAAACCATTAGCTAGTAAGTTTCAACCTCAAAGAATTGACATAAATTTAGTGCACGTGAAACCTTTGGTGTAGGAATAAGAATGTTGTGTGCAAATAGGTGTAGGCATGAAACCCTAAAGGATTGTCAGGTGAGATTATGCACATGGTGCAAGTATCATGTAGATAGGAACAAGGATTATGGGAGTTCAATGGTATGTTAATAGGAGACACAAAGAGTTGTAAGATTGTGTTCTTAGCTATGGAGTAGGTATAGTTGTAGGGATTTAGTAATGGATGAATGTATGAGGAGTGAAGACTTAAAAAGAAGGTAGTAAGTGTTATGAGTGAGTATAAGAAAGAAGAGAGCTAAGAGAATTTATTGCTTGGGAAAGGGTGTGATATATAGTTTTCCAAATAAGGTAGCCAATGAGAAAATATAGAAATTGTTGGAATAAAACTAAAAGGATTAATTTCAAAGTTATATCCAGATGATGGTTAGAATTCAAGTTTACAATTTCAATCTAATCCTATGTTAGTTTGGGGTGTATACTTGTGAAAGGTGTAGTGGAAATTTTCTCAACAGTTGTAGGTGGTAAGCTTTGTGTGATGAAAATCAAAAAATTCTAATACACAAGATTAGAAATGCCACAAATCTAAAATACCCCTGATGTAAAATTAAATAGACCTGCTACAAGTTTTGTTGATTTTGATAAAGTAATAGAGTGACAAGAATAGAGCGATAAGAACATACTAGTAAAAAAAAATTTCAACGATAATGTTTAAACCACTTAGAGTACTTATCAAACAATACTTCAATTTAGAAAAAAATATAGAGATGCATTTGAATTATTAAATAATAACTGAAATAGAAATTTCAAACACTATTCATAAACATATCACTTTTATCCATGAATCATACACAAAAATAAAAAGGAAAGCACAATCATAATAATAAAAAGACTTAAGTGAAAACACAATAACATATCACAAAGATTCTTGAGGAGTGGGCCCTTCCTCCTAGTTGACAAGGTGATTAAGAAACACTAATGCAACACTTCTTACTCAAAGTATAGATTATAGCATTGAATATATATTTTTAGATTAAAATGAGTGTCCTTTTATAAGGCATTAATACATATATATATAATTATATAACCATAATGTTTAAGATAATTGATTTGGTTATGTTGACCTATGGCCCATAATCGCAAAAGAAGTCCTTTCAACTAATGATATTTTAGTAAATAAAACAGCTTCAAATAGAGTTTACAGTTTACAATTATAACATAAAACTAAAATGTGCCCATTGGCAACAAGTTTAAAAAATACACTAGTTAAATGCATTTTATTGTTGCATAACAAGATGATAAATTTAGAAAACTATAGATCTTCAGTAGCCTTCAACACACAACTCCCAAACATGTCCAACTACAGGAATTTATGCTCAACCATTTCAACTAATTGGATTAATATTCCCATAAATCAATAACTTAAGTATATTTTATTCTTTTAAAACATGCTAATTAACTTTTCATTTTATATGGCTAATAAATGGAAAAATAGGGAATAGAGGTGGAAACTGAATAGGTGGATATTGGCATAAAAAGAGTTTTGGAAATAAAAATCCAAGAAGGTTTTTATCTTATCATGTTCCCCCCCACCTTGAGTCTTTTCATGTCCTCATGCAACCTGAATTACTTACAAACTCATAGGCACTCCATGGATGTCTATGTGGTAGCCAATATTTGCACAATCACCATAATGTCATTCTACTGGGAGGTCTTCAATGTTTCAATTATTTGCTTATGCTCCTTCACAGATATGTAAAAGTATTATGAGGCAAGTTGCTCTGTATTTTTAACTAATTGGACTAATTGGTTTTCTATTCCTTAGATTTATTTTGTTTGTTGTTGGCGAATTTTGGAAGTCTTCTGCAATTTCCCTTGTAAAACTTTAATCTTAGCTTTAAGTTGGGTTACCCAATCCATAAACATCTAAATTTCTTATTTTTGTTGGCTAATTATCTCCTTAGGGTTGAGGCATTCTGAAGAGAATGAATCTTCAAGGAAAACTTGTTCTGTTGTTTGAATATCCTCTTTTCACCCTAGTTCTCCAAAATAAGGGAAATATTAAGCTCAAGGGCAAGTTCCTCAATTTCTTGTCGCTATGTTAGGAATCTAGTCACTTGTTCCTATGGAGGACTTTCATATTCATCCACAGAGGTTTCCATCAGAGTGACATTCAAAATAGGGGATTCAAGGTCATATGCAACTATTATTTTCTCCCTCATTTGTTGATCTTTTTTTGTTTGTCGGTTTTGTCTTTACCACTCCCTACTCATGTAATCTTTACCCCTTTTAATAGAAATGGCTAAAAATTCCATGTCAGAGTCATAAATCTCTTGCTCTGTTTCATCCATTATGCTATCCACAACCACTAGGTTTTGCAATTTAGCTTTTGATTCAACCCTTGTTTTGTATTTATTTTCTTGTTTCTTTTCTAGGGTTTGGTGATTCAAGACTTCAATAATTTTCTTGGGTTCAATACTAGTGGCTTTATTATCACATATTGTCTCATTTTCGTTGTCATGGGTTTTAGGGGATTCTTCATTCATTAGCATGTTTTCCTCACCAAGGGCATTCGGATGTTGGTCACTTAATTGTTTTTCCTCCATGGTTTGAATAAAAATTTCCCAGCTCAAATATGGAGCAACCAAATTAAGACCTTCAATAACTAGGAATTTAATCAAACCGTGTTGAGAAAGGGAATTTGCATTCCCCTTTTTCACTTCTTTACTCATTCTTTGCAAGGAATGAAACAAATAACAGGGTACATTTACAAGTAAGTCATTATGCAAATGACATAATAATGTGAAATGATGATAAAAAACATGTGTATCTACCTTCACAAGTAATATACTAGAAATAAAATTTGCAACAACTTCCCATGGTTTTGGCAAGGAGGGTTGTTTCATACCCTAGTCATGCACCAATTCAACAACTTCACCTCTTTACAAATATTGTTGTTATATGGGTTTGAGATCTTTGAAAAAACTAGACCTTGTAGGAAAGAATGCCTCACCAATTTGGGGTAAACCAGTTACTTCAACAATTGTTTGAACTATAATTGGAAAGGTAATCCCCATCAAAGAGACCTCATTTTAAGCAAAAAATCATAGCGAACTCTAATGCAATATGATCATCAAACCCACAAAAATTCTTGCATAACACATGCCACCATTCATGTGAAAATATTTTAAAAATTTCCTATCAAATTTCAATTCTGTTATATCAGTAGGTTCCCTCCCGACATGGGCTCCACCCATAGTGACAGAAGCAAATGCGACATAACAGAAAAGGCTATATGCAGTAAAGGTGAGAGATAGTAATAGTAAATATGGATAAATAAAAGGGAAAAAATGAGATACAAACTATAATGATGGAGATATGGTGTATAGGATAATAATATTTTTTACCCATGTGATATGAATATCTTTTATATTTGGAAGGCTTTGGATACAAAGTAATTTGAAAGGTTTATAGAATAATGTGACTAGTTTCCTTTCCCCCCCAACATAAAGGACAATGTTGTCTCGACATTTTCCATATTAATTAGTACTAATAAAATAATCTTATATGAGTTAAGAAAATAAAATAATAATATATGTTATTGATCAATTGAAATATCATTCGATGTGGAAAAAATATGGAGACAAAAAGTGGAGGATGTGATGCTAGAAGTGAAAGTAGTGTGAATTCACTTGGTAGATCTGAGCACATGGTAGAAGGCCGTGTGGTGATGATGTGACATGAATGAAAATTGTGTACTTTGGTTTTTCAAGGAAATCATAAAAATAAAATGGAGTGAGAAATGTAGAATCATGTCATAGAATGATGGCAGAGGTACTAGCGAAATGATTGGTCATGTGCAAGAAGTTGGGTCCACAAAATGTTCAAAAATTGAAAGCATTTTTCCTAATTTTCAGAATTTGTTACACTTCAATTGAAAATTTGATGCACTTACACATTGAATCTTTTAAAAGTTCAGTAATGTGAAATTTAGTATTTTGAGTCTAGTTTCCAAATATTTAAGTTATTCTAATACCCAAATGATACAAATTAACTTTTAATTGGCGTGTATAAAAACCACTTTTTAAAAGTCACTTTTTTAGGACTATACCATGCAGGTGTACAAACACCATAATTTGACCTAAATGAAAGTATTTTCTTAATTCATTTTGGGGAAAGATGTGTAACAAACTGAAGATTAATGAGGATTTTTTTTTTAATTTTTTTTATTAATTTTCTATTTGCCCTAATTGTTATTTTTTCAAAAACCAACGTACATGGACACCATAATTTGACCTAAACTAATCATTTTTTTAATTTTTTATATTGTGTAGACAAATGTTTGTAGATTGATGTCATATAATTGTTTTACAAAAAAAATTATAGATTAAAAATTATTTAAAAACTAAAAATCTTGACATTTCAAGATTATGGACTAATTTGTTTATAAATTAATTAGAAAATAGAAAACATAATCCAATCATAAAATAATTTAATATTTAAAAACTAGATATCATGATCTATAATGGGTTTTAATGTCATAAACCAATTATGAAAAAAACCCATCAACTATATTGCCAAAGTCAGATATTTCTCTTGACATTGCGTTAGTTTTTTAGTTGCAAGTCAAAAGCTAAGTGTTGGGTTACCAAACATTTCCCAAGCCTAAAACCAAGTCAAAAAGTGGGTTGGGATTTCAAATTTTTTAGAATAGGTACCCAATTTAAAATGGGTACCCATTTTAAAATAGAACGAGTGCCCATTTTAAAGTGGGTACCTGTTTTAAAATAGCACAAGTACCCATTTTGGAATGAGATCTCGATCTAAGGTTTGGGATCTCATTCCTAAATGGGTACCCATTCTTGTCGACATTTTTTTATTGAAAATTCCCCTCTTCATGGACCCAACTTCTTTCACTTACCCAATTATGAGGTAAGGATCGAACAAGTATGGAACAATGTATGCACTGATGGAGGTACTACCAACTAACGAAGGACACAAGGAAGGGAAATTCCATGAAAATTCTTGGATATGAAATTGGTGAGATAAGTAAACAAAATTAGCATGAAAGGGCTCTCCATTGGGAGAACCTGCAACAAGAAACACTTGAAGCAATAGGAATGATGAAGTTCATATAGTGACAAAAAGCAGGAAGTCCCTATCACATACCTGCAAAAATAATCATGATAAACTAAGAGGATTTTTTTTTATGAAGTACCTAAAAGGTACTTGGAGAGGTGGCAAAAACTCTATCTAAAACATGGATTTCTCTTTTCAAACTTGAAATACTTTTTTTTGTGATAGGATGCTAATTCAGTGGCTATAGGAGGGGGATAGAAATACTAAATTCTTTCATCAATATACTATGAAGCACATAAAAAGATACAATATAAGATCCTTGGTGAAAGAAGATGGTACTATTCTAACAAGTGAAGAATAAATAGAAGATGAGGTTGTTTCCTTTTTCAAAGATAATGGTGGAATTTAGGAATAGGTCAATTATGGGATGGAAACTCTCCTTTAGGTTATCCCAAAGGTGATTTCTGAGTAGGACCTTAAGGAGTTGGGGAAACCCATAATGTTGCAAGAAGTCAAGAATGTGGTCTTTTCCTTTGGAGCTTTTAAAACTCCAAGACCTGATGGTTTTCCTCGTACTTTTTTTTAAGACTTTTGGGAAGTCATCTCCATTGATCTTTTACATGTTTCCAAATATATTTTTAGATTGAGAAGATTGCTAAATCAATTAAATTCAATATTTATTGTTTTAATTCCCCAGAAAGAGGATGTTGCCTCTTTACAAGACTATATGCCCATTCTTCTCCAAGATCATGGTTAATAGTTTGAAAGGAGTTCTTGGTAGGTTGATCTCTATAAATAAAAAAGGCTTTGTCAAAGCTAGAAAAATCCTTGATGTTGCTATAATCACTCATGAATACATCCACTCTATGGAGAAAGGTAAGAGACCAGGTATGGTCTTAAATATGGATATTTGGAAAGCTTATCACAAGGTCTCTTTGCCATTCTTGATTGCTATCTTTGAGAAATTTGGTTTCAAAGGTTAAATTTTAAAATTGATAAAATCTTGTGTCACTTCCCCCAAGTATTCTTTTCTAATAATGGAGTTCCTAAAGGTCTCTTTTCCTATGGTAAAGGACTGAGACAAGGATACCTCCTATCTCCTTATATTTTTATAATTATCATTGAAGTTATAGGGAGAAGCTTTCAAAAAAATTGTGTCAAGGAGCTCTCAAAGGGATTAAAGTTGCATATTTCCTTCTCCCTACTTCTCATCAGCAATTTTGTGGATGATACCATTTTGTTCATGGAAATGTCGATTATTGAAGCATCCAATTGGAAATCTATTCTTCAATATTATGTTGAGGATTCAAGCTAACACATTAATTATTCTAAAAGAAAGGTTTAATTCTTCAATACATATTATATACTGAAAGACAAGGTCATGTGGATTCTAGGCTATCAAGATGTTATTTTTCCTAGCTCCTATCTTGGCCTCCCTTTAAGCACCAAAAATCCCACTATCACCTACTGGAATTGCATTTTAGAAAGGATCCAAAGAAATCTAGTAGAGTGGAAAGGTAAGCTTCTAACCTAGGCGGGTAAGCTTCAGCTCCTAAAATCCTCATTTCAAAATATCTCTGTCTACTTTCTTTATCTGTTTAAGATGTTTCCTTTCATTGCTAATAAATTTGAGAAAATCCAAAGAAATTTTCTTTGGACTAGAATGAAAGAGAAAGCTAGGATTTCTTGTTAGCTGGGACAAAGTTTGCTCTCCTAAAAAATATGGAGGCCTTGGTGTTAGAAGGTTAAATTTTTTTAATAAAGCCCTCCTTTCTAACAATGGTTGGAATCTCCTAGAAGGTAACAAGGACTAGGTAGATATTTTAAAAGCTAAATATATAGGAAATTCTAATCCTATAAGTTTTATGTTCTCTCTAGATTGGCCTAGGGGCCCAGTCATATGGAACAACATTATGAAAATAATAAATATTCCTAGACAAGGAATTAGGAAGGTGGGCAATGGTAGAAATATCATATTTTGAGATGACACTTGGATCATTGGTTTGGTACTATCCACAATAAATCATCTAAATTAAATTAAGCAGAGGATTATGAGGATAAATGGGAATTACTTACATGATTATGTTGATTGGGAAGGTATTAGTCCAAACTGGAAAAAATTGGGGAACAACTAACTAGGAGTTGGGTTCTCAGGGGAGGTATACAAAACCAAAGGATTGATACTTCTCAACTCTTGGACCCTCTTATTGGTGATTGTATCTTCTCACAAAAGAGAGAGGATGAATGGATTTGGAGTGGCATCCCTTTATGGGAATTCTTTGCTAAATCTTCCTATGCTATGATGGAGCAACTTATACTCCCCCCTCCAAACTTTGATTGGAATAAGATCTGGAATGCCAAACTCCTTCTCAAGATTAACTATTTCTGGTGGGTTGCAACTCATGGTATTATCCTCACCATAAATGTTCTTAATAGAAGATGGTTTTAGTTTGTTAATAGATGCTCCCTCTGTTATGAAGAGGCAAAGAGTATTAATCACTTGTTCTTCCACTATTCCTTTTCTAGGGAACTTTGGATGTATGTTTTAAGAATTTTACTGGTAGATTGAGTTTTTCTCCATTATCTAAGGGAATTTGTGGAACAATGGAACAATTGTCCTTTTAGTCACCCAATTATTGAAGATTTGTTTCCTCCTCTTATGTCATGGATCTTGTGGAAAGAAATGAATAACAAAATGTTTAGAGATCAGAGGAGGAGGAGTATGGAGATCTTCTTAAGTATAAAACAATAAATTTAGGATAATTTAAACTCAAAATTGTGGATTTTCAAAAAATATGCCATTATATGGGGATCTTAGGATAAAACAAAATTAGGGAATTAAAAAAGACTTAAATAGAATTAATTGGGAAAAGCTCTTGAGCAGAAACATAACTATGGATCCCTTTGGATGAAATTTGGATAAATCTTAATTTTAACAATTGCTCCAAAGGGAACCCAAGGTTGACTACGATTGGAGGATTTATAAAGATCATAAGGGCTATCTAATTGAAGGCTATACAAAGAATATGGGCATCTACACTAGTAATGTTGTTGAAGCAATTGTTATTTGTTGGGGTCTAAAGAGAGTGAGAGAGAGGGGCTATAACAAAGTTGTTATTAAATGAGACTCCAAGTTGATCATAGATATTCTCAAGAGAGACTTTGTCACTCCTTGGATAGTAACAAACCTAATAGAAGATTCAAAAAGGACAATTGAGGGCCTCAATCAATATAAGTTAAACCGCACATATGAGAAGGAAACAGGGCAGAAAATGTTGTTGCCAATGTGGGGATCTCCTATCCACACTGGGTAAGGTGGAATTACAATGATGCCCCTCAAAAAATTAAAAAAGACCTAATTTCAGGAGAGAGATTGGGAATTAATATGACCTTAAAAACTTACAATGATATATGAAAATAGCATGATTTCTATGACTAAGGTGACTGTGAAAGACTCTCGGTTCCCCCTTCATAGTACTAGGAAACATTATAGTGCCAAGAGTTTAAATTTCTTAACTTTATATTTTAAAGATGTTATGAGAAGAAAAGGGATCGAAAATGATTATTATGATAAGGTGCAACTCTTGTCCAATCACAACAAAGATTTATACTATATGATCTTTCCTCCATTTTTTTATTAAATGGTACATCCTTAATGGAAGTATTGAATGCATATTATGAAGGACAAAGGCCAAATAATTATATTGAAAGGGAAATACAAATGTATACAAAAATTATAATAAGGTGGATTTCTAGAGTAAGAAAGGTGGTATCCTCTTAATCATTCATAAGGACATGAAAGAGTGATAATATATTCTTCCAAATCATATGGATATGTATATGAGGTATGCAATTATGGAAAAGCATGGCAATATTAATTCTCACATGAACCCCATGTCTAATCCCCCAACTATGCCTAGTATGCATAAGATTCAAATTAATGGGCATACCTTGGGACTCATCAATCAAGACAAGTAGTTTGTTTTCCTGAAAATTCACATTATTGGCCTAGCTCATTTCTTGAAACATGATTTTTCCTTTTTTACTTGTAGTGATTATAGAAAGGGCCTCCATTGCAATTCTATTTTGGTTTGTCACATCCAAAGTGGAAAGTTATATGCTTTTTTAGGTCCCCAACAGAGGTGGTCAAATATTTTTGGGTGTATGATGTGTGGGCCAAGGAAGTGCTTAGAACCCCTTTCATGTATCCCTCTCAAGAAAAATGTAGAGCTTTGGAGGATTTTTAGGAAGCATGCATCATTCCTTTCTTCTTAGCCATGTAGGGTTTCAATGATGAGCTCACCTCCACATTCTATCACTCTTCGAAGGAGGGTGTTGCAAGTATGTGTAGTTGGTGTTGTCATTGATTTTGATAGGCTTATGTTTTTGTTGTCATTGATGTCAATTGGTGATGGTTGAGAAGTTGTAATGATGCTTTGATTAGTTTCATTATGTTTTCATTAGTGTATTACTGATGTCAACCTCTAGTGTTGCTTTGATAATCTTTTGTTTATGGATGTATATCCATGTTGCAATTGGTCTGATGGTGATGAGGAAGTACTAAAGGTGATGAGAATGTGTCTTTGGTGCTTGGTTTCCAAGTGCTTTTGAGAAAATTTGAATAAAAGAGAAACCATTGCAGAGTTGTTCTAGTATATAAAGTGGTGTTCTGGTTTTGCTCTGAATTTCTTTTGTGTTGAAGAACTACTTGTGCGGTTCAGATATATTGATAAAATATTTTCATGGATGTTATATCTAGAATTTCTTGGTCTAGATCACTGTACAAAGAAAATTGTGTTCACTAGTGTGTGAACTGTGTTGCAATGTTGTCTGGGAGAAATGGTTTTGCTCTACATTTCTCTGCAATTTGTTTTTTGGTCTTGCAATTTTGGACGTGTATTGATAAGGTTCATATCTATGTTCACTCAAAGTTGTTCATGGTTTGGTGTGCACAAGTTGATTTATTGAGTTACAATGTATGGAAAATTATCTAGGTGTATAGGATGAGTTTATTCTTTAGGTGGAAGTTATTGCGAAAGAATTTGTTGGATTTCAGGGTGCTTGTGGAATATTCTAGATTGTGTTCAAGTGTTTTGTGTGGTTTTCAAGTCATCTTCATATCATAGGAAGCGTGTACTTAATTTTTTAATGGTGCTTACACAAGTTTGACTAACATTGGGTGTTTACACTAATTATGGATTTGCTTTGGTGATTGTGCAAGCATGGTGTAGTGTGTATGAGTTGATTTTACGTCTAAGTTAAGGTGTGATGTGGTCCACCTTCATTCCTTTCCACCATGAGTATGTTTTGGTGTTGACCTAATTTTAATTTGTATGGTTGTTGTGCATAGCCAACCTTGCAGAATGTTTTCAAGGTTGAAGAAGGTATAAATAAGTGTTGTATTGATGGAGGATTAGTGTGTAGTGTATAATGTGAATTGTAGAATTGTGAAGTGTGAAGTGTAGTGCAAGCTTTAATGAGTTAGACAACTTGAAGCAATAAGACAAAAGTGTCTACTATCTTCAGAAAGGATTTGAATATGTTGATGATATTATGGCGGATTTTTAAATTACATTGAGATGGATTTCTCACTGTAAAATTATTCTTTCTTCTTTTTTGTAATCTGGCAGTGATCCTTCTGCATTGACCCCTTCTTTCTTTTGGGCATTGAGCCCTCTAATAGTGAGCTTATTATATTTGGTATTAAAATTACTTTATATTGTGAGCTAATCCTCGCCGCGGTTTTTCCCTTCTTGGTTTTCCATGTAAATTTGATGTTCTATTGTGCATGGTGTTGATGTGTTTCAGTTTTTGTTATTTGTTTTCATGCTAAATCATTCTAAAAAATTAAGGGTTAATTAAGCAGATGTGGATCTTAATGTTTATAAGGGTTTTGAAGCTTTAATGTACAATTGATTCACCCCCTCTCTCATTTGGTACATTCAACTATTGGTATTAGAGAAAGGTTTCTTGGAAGAATGATTAACCACTTGAGGTAGATCTGGGATGGCACACAAGAGATATGCTCCTTTGTTTGATAGATCAGATTATGTATTCTAGAAAACAAGGATGGAAGGTTTTTTGGTATCCCTTGGATAGGGAGTCTAGAAGTTTGTTGTGACTGGATATACTATTCCTACAAATGGTTTGAGCATTGATGATGAGATCAAGGCCCATGAAAACAATAGTGATGCAAGGTATGCTCTTTTAAGTGGTATTTATAATACTAAACTTGTGAAAGATATGAATCTTAAAAATACTAATGAGATATGGAAAAAGTTGGAAATAACTTATGAAGGAGATGATAAGGTCAAGCAAGATAAGATGCAGAATCTAAAGATCATGTTTGAAAATATGTGGATGTTAGAGGATGAAAACATTACAAGCTACATATAGAAAGTGGATGAAGTTGTCAATTTTGTCAGAGGCTTGGTGGAAATCTTGAAGATGATGAGGTGGTAAATAAGGTATTAAGAACTCTACCTAAATCCTATAGACATAAGGTTTCTTCTATTGAGGAATTTCAAAATATAAATAATTACTCTAGAGATCATCTACTTGGGGCTTTAACTGCTTTTGAATTAAGAGAATTTTGTTCAAGTAATATAAAAATTGAGGCTACTTTCAAGGCTGGAAAATCATAAAAGACTGAAGAATTAGATCAAGATGATCTTGATGATGTTGGAGCAAACTTTGTGAGGAGAATGAAAAAGGGTACTTGTAAATATAGAGGTAAGTCACCTTTTAAATTTTTCAGTTGTGGAAAGATAGGTCATTATGCTTCAACATGTCCAAATAGAGCTTTGAATGACAAGAACAAAGAAAACAAAGGTAAAACAATTAAAAAAAGTTATTATGTTAGAGAAGATGCTAGTATATCTAATGATGAATCTAACTATTGGGATGATGAGGATAGTGAATTATTTTTCATGGCTATAAAAGTTGAATCTAATTCTACTAAATTTGAGAGATGTGTGAAGGAAAGTGCTTCGAAAGTAGGTCATAATGCTATTGTGACTAATTTTCACGCTAGAGAGGAGAAGAACTATTGGATCATAGATAGTGGATGCTCAAATCATATGACCGGTGACAAAAGTAAGTTTGTTAGACTTGAGAAATATGAAGGAGGTCTAGTTAAATTTGGCGATGATACATCTCCTAAGATATATAGAAAAGGTTCTATTAGTTTTGATGGAAAGCATAATACAAATGATGTTATCTATGTTAAGAGTCTAAGGTATAACCTCTTGAGTGTTGGAAAAATGTGTAGAAAATTCTACAATCTTATGTTTCAGAATGATGGATATGAGAACAAAAAAAAGCTTTGGAACTATGGTTGCTACTAGAAGAAGGATAGATGGAAATGTTTATCAACTTAAAGGTGTTAATGGTCATTGCTTTATGACTCAAATTAATGAAAGTTGGCTATGACATAGAAGAATGTGTCACATAAGATTTAAAAGCTTAGTGAGGATCAATTTAGTTCAAGTTGTGAGAGATCTACCAAATATTACAAAGCCCATCAATGTTGTTTGCAAGGAATGTCAAATTGGGAAGTAAGCAAGAAGAAGTTTCAAGGTCAAAGAACAATATACTATCAGATTGTTGAAGTTGGTGCATACAGACCTTTGTGTTCCTACCAAAGTGAGAAGTCTTCAAGGTGATACATATCTCATGCTATTGATTGATGATTATTCTAGAATGACATGGGTTACTTTTCTCAAAGAAAAACCAAAATCTCTAGATAATTTTAAAGCATTCAAAGCTATGGTTGAGAATGAAATTGATGTGAAAATAAAGTAATTGAGGTTTGAAAAAGGTGGAGAGTTCACCTACAATTATTTTAATAGTTTTTGTGATAATCATGGAATAAAGAGGCATTTATCTACCCCTAGGACTCCTCAACAAAATGGAGTGGTTGAAAGAAAGAATAGGATTGTTCAGGAAGCTGAAAGAACAATGATGAAAGAGGAAAACCTACCAAAAGTCTATTGGAGAGAAGCAATTCATACCACTATCTACATTCTTAATAGAGTTAAATAAAATAATATAGTGTAAAGACTCCCTATGAGTTGTGCTATGGAAGAATCCCTACTGTCAAATAATTCAAAGTGTTTGG
The DNA here is from genome assembly GCA_007258455.2 of Sequoia sempervirens. Taxonomy (NCBI): domain Eukaryota; kingdom Viridiplantae; phylum Streptophyta; class Pinopsida; order Cupressales; family Cupressaceae; genus Sequoia; species Sequoia sempervirens. Next base: position 33,250 of record VDFB02144268.1, read on the forward strand.
AAGCAAATGCTATATCTGAAGAGATGAAGAAAACTTAGGAAAGTTTGATACAAGATCTGATGAAGGTATCTTTCTTGGATATTCTACAAGAATCAAAGCTTACCGGTGCTAAAACAAGAGGTTGAAGAAGATTGTTGAGAGTGCAAGTGTCAAATTGGATGAAGACTTACATAATGATTTCATGGTTATAGATGGATATGAATCAGATGAGTCCTCTTGTAGAGAAAATGACAGAGATGAAGGTAAGGATAAAGAAGTTTAGATTGAAAAGGAAGAAGCTCTAGAAAGGATCCCTAAGACTCCTAAGTATGTGAAAAATAATCATTATGGAGATCAAATCATTTGTGAGAAAAGTAAAGGTGTGTTGACAAGGACAAAAGCTGTTATGGTTGAAGAACAAGTAAATCTATGTTTACTCTCTAAAATTAAACCTAAAACAGCAATTGAAGCATACAAATGAGTATTGGATCAAGTCTATAGAAGAACTATAGTAGATTGAGAAGAATCAGACTTGGGAACTTGTCCCAAGACCAACAAACACGAATGTTATTGGAACTAAGTGGGTATTCTAGAAAAAAGTGAATGCGAATGGAGAAGTAGTGAGAAATAAGGCAAGGCTTGTGTGTAAGTGCTACTAACAAGTAGAAGGAATATATTTTGAGGTGATATTTGCTCTGGTGGCAAGAATGGAAGCTATTAGAATGTTTTTTTCTTTTACAACAAATAAGGATTTCAAAGTTCATCAAATGGATGTGAAGTTTTCATTTTTGAATTGTGAGTTAGAAGAAGAGGTATACATTGAACAACCAGAAGGATTTCAATTATCAGATAGTCCAAATATGGTATGAAAATTGAAGAAATCTTTATATGGATTGAAACAAGCTCTCAAAGCTTGGTATGCAAGGATGGATAAGTACTTGATACATAAAGGATTCAATAAAGGTACCACAAATAGTAATATTTATTTAAAAGTTGAAAAAGATCAAATCTTGATTGTGGTTGTGTATGTTGATGATATAATCTTTGGAAGAAATGAAGCTATGTGTAAGAGATTTGCAGAAGAGATACAAAAAGAGTTTGAGATGTCTATGTTTGGGGAGATGAATTTCTTCCTTTGGCTACAAATCAATCAGACAGAGAAAGGTATATTCATTTTATAATCAAAGCATGTCAAGGAAATTTTGAAGAAGTTTGGGATGGAGGATACTAAACCAATATGTACCCTTATGGTTATTGGTTGCAAGCTAAGTATGAATGATGAATCTCTTAAGGTTGATCAGAGCAAATATAGATCAATGATTGGAGGAATACTATATCTAACTATTACTAGACTGGATATCATGCATTCAATTTGTATTGTGGCTATATTTCAAGAACATCCTAGAGTCACATGTTGCAGTAGTAAAGAGGATATTCAAATACTTGAAGGGCACTCCTAAACATGGTTTATGGTATCCAAATGATACTTATTTTTTGAGTGCTTATACAGATGTAAATTGAGTGGGATGTGTTGGTGACAGGAAAAGTACAAGTGGTGGTGCATTCTTTCTTGGATGCATATTGGTGTCTTGACTAAGCAAGAAAAAGTATTCAATATCTTTAGCTAATGCAGAGGAAAAATATATTGCAACAACATTTTGCTACACACAGGTGTAGTGGATGAGGAAAAACTTGAAGGATATCAAAGTAGTTTATGATGAACCGATTTCTATCTTTTGTGACAATACAAGTGCTATTAACATTTCAAAGCATCTGATGATGCACTCAAGGACAAGACATATCTCTATCTATTATTACTTTTTGAGAGAGAAGGTTGTATAAAATGAAGTAACGCTTGAGTATGTGCCTACAAATGATCAAGTTGTTGATATATTCACTAAGGATTTTCCTAAGGATACTTTTGAGTATCTCCAGGAGAAGTTAGGAGTCATTACCCCTCCTTTAAACTAGATGCATAAGGATATGCATCAGTCCAATCAATTTCAAGATTCATTCCTTGTTCTAGATTGATGTTGGTGGCTACCTCTCAGGGGGAGTAGGTAGTGGCATTGTTGGTTGTTACAATCAGGGGGAGTAATTTTTGATGCAAGTTGGTGTTATCCTTTGTCAAATGTGTCAAATGATATGTGAAATGGTTGTTGGTTGATACAATTTGTTGTGTACTCCTATCGGGGAGTGTGAAGAAAACAAAGTGTAGTAAAAAGAAAATTTAGTTGGAGAGAAGTTGTTGTCCCTTATAGGTGTTGCCTTTGGGCAGAGAGTATGCATGTTTGATGTCAAGGGGGAAAGAGATGCAAATGTTTCCTTTTGTCATTGATGTCAATGGGGGAGAGAGAAAATAATGTGAAAAATGTTCATTTGTTAAAGAAAGGGAGAGAGATTAAAGTGAACAAGAAGAGTATGATGTAAGGGGGAGAAAGAGAAAGAGTTGATATGAAGCAATGTGTTGGTGATCAGAGCTATTATGTTTGTTGTTGTTGGTTTTTCACATCATGTGTTGCCATCAATGACAAAGGGGGCGATCATTGCAAGTATGTGTAGTTGGTGGTCATTGATTTCAATAGGCTTATGTTTTTGTTGTCATTGATGTCAACTGGTGATGGTCAAAAATTTGTGATGACGCTTTGATTAGTTTCATTATGTTGTCATTAGTAAGTGTTAGTGATGTCAACCTTTAGTACTACTTTGATAAGCTTTTGTTTATGGATGCATAGCTATGTTGCAATTGGTCTAATGGTGATGAGGAAGTACTGAAGGTGATGAGAATGTATCTCTAGTGCTTGGTTTCCAAGTGCTTTTGGGAAAATTTGAATAAAAGAGAAAAGAGTGTGTTGTAGAGGTGTTCTGGTATACAGAGTGGTCTAGTTTTGCTACGCATTTCTTTTGCGTTGAAGTTTTGCTTGTGTGGTTCAGATATATTGATCAAAGGTTTTCATAGATGCTATATCTAGAATTTCTTGGTCTGGATTGTTGTATAGAGAAAGTTGTGTTCACTAGTGTGTGAACTGTGTTGTAGTTTTTTGGGAGAAATGGTTTTGCTCCGCATTTCTCCACAGTTTGTTTTCTATTCTTGCAGTTTTGAACATGTGTTGATAAGGTTCATATCTACCTTCAGCCAAATTTTTTTCTGGTTTGGTATGTCACAAGTTGATTTGTTGAGTTACAGTGTATGGAAGATTATCTAGGTGTACATGATGAATTTGGTCTTCAAGTGGAAGTTGTTGTGAAGGAATTTGTTAGATTTTAGTGTGTTTGTGGAATATTCCATATTGTGTTCAAGTGTTGTGTGTGGTTTGTGAGTCATCTTTGGATCATAAGAAGCATGCACTTAATTGTTTAATGGTGTTTATGTAGGTTCAATTGACACTGGGTGTTTACACTAATTGTAGATTTACTTCGGTGATTGTGGAAGCATGGCATAGTGTGTATGAGTGGATTTTAGGTCTGATTTAAGGTGTGATGTCGTCTGCCTCCATTCCTTTCCACCACGAGAATGTTTTGGTGCCAAACTAATTTGAATTTGCATAGTTAAGGTGCATAGACGACCTTGGAGAATATTTTCAAGGTTGAAGAAGGTATAAATAAGTGTTGTGTTGATGGAGGATTGGTGTGTAGTGGTAAATTTGTGAAGTGCAATGTGAGCTTTAATGAGTTAGACTACTAGAAGCAATGAGCAAAAGGTGTTTACTATCTTCAAAAAGTTTGTGAATGTGTTGGTGATGTTGTGGTGGAATTTTTTTTGCATTGAGATGGATTTCTCACTGTAACATTCTTCTTTCTTCTTTTTTGTAATCTGGTAGTGAGCCTTTGATAGTGAGCCCTTCTTTTGGGAAGTGAGCCTATTGTATTTGGTGTTGCAATTACTTTATATTGTGAGCTAATTCTCGTTGTGGTTTTTCCCTTCTTGGGTTTTCCACATAAATTTGGTGTTCTATTGTGCATGGTGTTGATGTGTTTTAGTTTTTGTTATTTTCTTTCATGCTAAATCATTCTAAAAGATTAAGGGTTAATTAAGTTGGTGTGGATCTAAATTTTTATCAGGGTTTTGAAGCTTTAATGTATAATTGATTCACCCCCCTCTCAGTTGTCTTGTGTATGCAACATAGGGGAGAGTTTAAATTGGTGGTATCTAGTTTGAGGTGACTCCTAGACTCACAGTAGAGGTGGCGAGATTAGAATGTAAATGGATAAAGGTGGTCAAAGTGAGAAACAAAAACTATCAAAGATTTACAAATAATTTATTTGAAAAAGAGAAGCCGCGGAGATTTTAAAATGACTATGAAAGGGAGAAGTTGACGGTTCCATTCAATCTGGTAAGTCTACATATAATGTGATATTTTACTTTGTAGGGAAGATTTAAAGAAATTCATAGGTATCATTTTCATTTCTTGAACTATATTATGCATAAAGAAAAAATCAATATCTCATTTTTTCTATTGTCATCCCTTCATCAATGCATTGTTAAGAGGGCCTCCCCTTCACTGAACCAGGGTCTTATCTTAAGAATTTATAACCATGTGCTATTTATTACTCCTCATCCATGCCCTACTAAAGTTGTTAAACCTCTATAATAAATATATCATAATACAATCCTCACCTACTTTTGAATAATCCCCCTTATGGAAAGAATCCCAAAACTTGTCTCTCAAAAAAATGTTGTTTCTTAGACCCCTACCATAGTTGAAGTGCAATCTATCTCCCCCTCTCAAAAAATAAAAATCCAGTCATACTAATTCTAAAATAAAGTTTTAAATCCTTTTAGTGAGTAAGGGTGAGAAGGATGATGAGAGACCTTGGATGAAGGTGATATGGCCATCATTGTGATCTTAGTGGGATAGGTGAGAGAAGGTCAACTCACTTAGCCAAAGTGAATAACCCGAATAAAAGTATGGATCACAAAGGGAAAGTTTTGGAATCTCCAAATGAGTACTTCCCATTTTCTAAGGAGGAGAGAAAGGATAATATCCTACAAGAGGTAGATGATCTGGAATAAAATGTGGTTGAGGAGGATGACATTAGTAAGGAGGAAGAGGTTGAAGATATTGAAATGAATGAGATAAATATAGGAAATGATGAAGAGGAGAAATCTAGTTAGAAGGAGGAGAATGTTGATAAGAATGAAGAAAGGGAGAGCTCAAAGAAAGATGGTGAGTTGGGACCCATGTCTCTTTAAAATTTTAAAAACTAGATAAAGGACTTGTAGAGCAGGGTTAACTTTATTGAGTCAAATAGTGAAAAAGACTTCTTGAAGGAGAAGATTACCAACCTAGATAATGCAATGAGTTGCATTATATTCATCACTAAAGTTATAATGAATCATATTATATTTGGTACCATCACAGGTCAATCTAAATTGAGGAATTTGAAACAAAATATTGAAAAGAACCAAGAAGAAGAGACTCTGAGGAAGGACACTTTAGAAGACCTTGAGAATGCCTAGAAGAACAACCTCGAGATGTTAAAGGAGGATTGGGAGCTTATCAATAGACCTAAGGAGTAATGTTCTTCATTGTGATGGGTTCTTTTTTGTTTTTTTCTTAAGTTTTTCTCAGGTGTGCATGTCTATTTCTTCATAGCTTGCATTCCATATATGGTTTTTTGTCTCTTGTTACCAAAATGCCTTCTCTTTTTTTTTTTTGGATTGTTTAGCCTTTAGGCCTCTTGTTTATTATTTAACTTTTTTCTTTGGGATTAGGGACCACACCCTGCTTATCTATTCAAAAACTTCAAATGATAACCATTAACAATAAGGGTTGTGCGATTCGAGTCCACAATGCAAAGTTTAACTACACCATTATTGTAGAAAACTTCAATCTCATAAGGTCCAAGCCACCTGGTATAAAATTTTCCTTTGAAGTCCTAGAATCTAGAGTCATACAAAAGTGCTCAATCTCCTGGATAAAATGACTACTAGCAGATGAAATGAGCATGCCAAAGAGAACGTTGTTGTTGAACTACTTCTATATGAAAGAGAACTTGTTGACGCATTTCATCTAAAGAATGGAGTTGCTCAATTCTTATCTTTTGGGCATCAGTAAGATTCAAACCCAAGTCCAAAGAAATATGTAAATTTTAATTTCAAACTCAATAGGCATAAATTTTTAATTTCAAACTCAATAGGCAATAGTACCCTCTTACCATAGACAAGCTCATAGGGTTTAAGAATAATGGTGGTCTTCCACATTGTCCAATAAGCCCATACTACTTATAGAAGTCAAGATTCCCAATCATTTTGATGAAGTGCTACTATCTTGGTAAGGATGTTCTCAAGTTCCTTTTTGGTGACCTCAACTTGACCATTGGCTTGTGGATGGTATGGAGAAGACTTGTGATGTTGAATCTCGTATTCACAAACTAAAGCATGAATTTTTATGTGAATTATGGTCCTTGATTAGTCACAATTTCTCTTGGCACACTAAACCTTGTGAAAATTTTAGTATACAAAAAATCAGCCACCTCGGTATTGAAAGGAAGCAAGGTATGCAAAAACACTACCTAACACTGATCTAAGAGGAGAGATGTATAATTTTTAATTTCTTTTGTAGTTACTATGATAGATTTTCAATACGAATATTATCAAAATAACAACACGTGTAAGTATAATAAACTCACAACACTATACGTGGGGAAAACCCTTTCGGGAGAAAAACCCTGTACTCTAAAACTTTCACAATGTATTATCTAATCAAATGATTACAAAATACTTACAATGCAAGTTCTTCCAATAGTATACAAATTTTGATCTTTGGAGCTATCCCAACAACATAACGATACTTGCAAATACAACTTACAAAACCCACTCCAAGACATCCAATATATAGAGAAATGCATGCATGAATTTAGCTTCTAGAGAAATATACAAGAGATGGGTGTCCAAATCCATGTGGCACATTTTTCCAACACACAGTTGACTCATGTGACACTTATCCAATGCTTCCTTACCCCCCTTACATGCCTCCATACTTGGGCGCCCCAATTTTTCCTCAAATATGTATGATAAATTCCTTACAATATCATAGAATCTATCATATATGACAACTCTTACAACTATAAGAGAATATTTGACTAAAAATAGAAGATGCCTCTTACATTCTCTTACAGCCTACCATAGGTCAAATTTGGATGCCCACTTTCCCCATGCAAAGATGCCTTCCAACACTTTTCCAACCTATCATAGAATCTGGCTCTTACATGTCATAAGATCATTATAGGAATCCATCATAAGAATCTATCATAAAATCATCATAGAATGCCTCAAAGATGTTGACACATGTCAAAGAACCTCTTCCCAAAGTTGGACGCCTACATTGCCTTATGGGGACCACAACATCCATGTCACCTCCCAATATGCTAACAACTCATTGTGCCAAGTCATATTAGATGATAATCAATATGAGCAAGAAATTACAACATAAGCTTAATAAAGTTAATATTTAATGCTAGGAAATTCAAAAGGTTGAGACACCCTAATTCCCGACATTCTCCCACTTGTCGAACACCTTTCAAGAGCCAATCTAATCATGTAATCAACTACTAGGGGTCAATAGGCCCATAGATTCTGAACACCATCTGAACTTCTCTATGCTCAATGGCTTTGTCAAGGAATCTGCAACAATTGTCAAAGTATCAACTTTTTCAAACTGCACCTTACCATCTTCCACCATGTCATGGAAAAAATGGAATTGAACATCAATATGTTTTCTTCTAGCATGGAAGGTAGGATCCTTTTCTAACAAAATATCACTCTAACTATCATTTTAAACAATAATCATCCCTACATCAAGCTCAATATCTGAACATAATCTTCGAAGCCAAATGGCTTCCTTATAAGCATGAGTAGCTATCATTTACTCTGCTTCTATAGTGGACAAAGCAACTACATCTTGTCACTTGCTCATCCAATTGATAGTACCACCAAACATATTAAACACATAGGCATTGGTGGATCTTCTGTTTTCAATGTCACCTACACAATCTAAATCCATGAATCCACAAATACAAACTAAATGCAAAGATCCTATAGGATGTCCATCATAACATAAAAAATAATTGGAAGTACCTTATAAATACCTGAATAATCTCTTTACTGTATCCCAATGTACTTGTCCAAGATTAGCCATGAATTAGCTAACGACTCTCACTGCTTGGGAAATGTCTGGTCTTGTACAAACCATGGCATACATCAAACTGCCAATAGCACTAGCATAAGGTACTCTCATCATATCTTGCACCTCAATAAGAGATTTTGGATAATTTGAAATTGATAACTTTGTCCCCATTGCAATAGGAACTCACAATGCTCTACAATCTTCCATGTTGAATCTCTCCAAAACAGAATTCAAATACTTACTCTAGCCTAACCAAAGTTGTATGTTCAACCTATCTCTTTTTATTTCCATACCTAGAATGTACTTAGTTGCACCTAAATCCTTCATTTCAAACTATGCTAAAAGCTGAGACTTCAAATCAAAAATCTAATATTTACTATTCCCAATGAACATGTCATCAACATACAATGCAATAATGAGAATGTGATCGTCAACAGTTTTGAAACAGACACAATGATCTGATTTCAATCTCAGAAATCCCAAAATCAACATAAAGGAATTGAACTTTTGGTACCACATCCTTGGTGACTGTTTCAAACCATACAAAGACTTCTTCAATTTATAAACTAATTTTTTGTACCTTTCTCAATGTAATGCTTTGGTTGCGATATATAGATTTATTCCTCCAAGTCACCATGAAGGAAAGTTGCATTCACATCCATCTATTCAATCTCTAAATCATATGCAACAAGTGATAAAAAACATCTAATGGATGCCAACTTTGCAATAGGAGAAAAAAAATCTCACCATAATAAATTCCCTCAACTTGGGAATGACCCTTTGCAACCAACCTTGCCTTATATCTCTCAACAATGCCATCTAAACCAATTTTTTTCTTGAACACCCATTTACAACTAACAAGTTTGTGTCCATCAAGAAAGGGCACTAGATCCCAAGTGTTATTTCTTTTTAATGCATTCATCTCTTCATCCATTACATTTATCTAGGAATTTGCATCATGCATACCCATAGCCTCCCTTACGGTCATAGGATCATCAATGTTACAAATCAAAGAAAAAAATACTAGAATCATGCAATGAATATCCAAACCTATTAGGTTGTCACCTTATTTGTGTAGACCTCCTCAAAGGTTGAGGTTTAGGTTCTTCATCTTCATCTGAACTTTTAGAGCTACTTGAGCTCTCCTCATCATTAGGTCCATTAGATGTTTTCAGTTCTTCTTTCTCAAGGGTAGGAGGAATTTTTATGTAGAGCAAGAGGATTCACAATTCAAAATAAAGGGAACATATTTCACAAGAATGGGTTTCAACCCATTCACCCATCCTACAAGGCAACTTTCCTTATCAAATTCTTGATTCTTAGCACCAAATATGAGAATAAGCCTAAATAACCACTTGTGGATTCCATAAACACCTTAAACATCTTCAAATAATAGACATCAAACCAATTTCCAACTCAAATATTTCAAAATCATAGTATTCACAAAATGGACTGATCAAATCAACAATTAGGCCCTTCTAAGCCACACCACAACCAACTACACTAAGTCAAGCCATTCTTCCTTCTTGTTGTCTAAAACAAGTGTAAATGTGCCTAAAAAACATGGTTAGTCCATTCCCCACATTGTCTTCAAGACATTTATAAATACCAATTAAAAACCTCCAATTTCTATTCCCAAGGTTAACTGTGTTAACTCTGTCCAGACAAGATAGACACTAAAAGAACTCTACAACTTGTAAATATATCAATTCCCATCCTAAAATGGGTTCATCTAGTTCCAAAAACCTTTCCCAAACAAAAATAACATTTGGAGAGTTTAAAATCTCGAGCAAATCTCAAATAGACTTCATTATACACTGGTTTTTCACAGATTTTTCATGAAATTTAGACCTAGGGCATCCAAAAATTCATAGCTATCCTTCTTCATTCAGTCTGAGACTTTGAACTTTAAGAGCAGATATAAAAACAGACCTCCATAGCATATTTCAAGTGATTCCAATTGTTAAATTAAGAGATACACAATTTTGACTACTTGTTGCCTACCCTAAGAGGGTTTCGAACCTACACTTACTAAAATGATCATAACTTTTGTAAATCTTCATGAAATTGAAGCAAAATAAAATAAAATGAAACTATATTCATTTATCCTTCTTCTCCAATTGGTTTCAAGTCAATATCAGTTCGTACAAGGTCGTACAACACGTTGCTATAGGACTGTTACAGGGAAAATATGGAAATTGCAGCCACAAAAACCTTCATGACTTTCATTCTACTCCATGAAAATGAATGAAATAAAAACTAAAATTCAGTAGAAACATAGGAATATCAAATCAGATGACTTCACATTGAAAATAATGAAGTATATATCCGTACAAATCTCTACAACTTCATATTTCTTAGAAGAATTCAGAAAAGTTTTCATTGATTTTCCAATAACAAAACTTTGAATATCATTCCTCTCTCTTTCCTCAAATCCAAGGAGGATTATTTATGACTTCCCAATCATAACCAACTCCAATCAATTGAAAAAAACCAACCTTATACCTGCCATGACCCTTAAACTTCTCAATTTTCCTTTTTTGCCAACTTTGCATTTTTGCAATTTTACAAGATTTTCACATTTTGACACACTAACCCCTATAAGACCTCAAATACATCCAATATGGTCTTGTATGACCTTACACATTCCTTTTACATGAATTTTTCCCTTCATATTATTTTACAAGAAATTTTGTAACATTTAACACACCTTGCACCTTTTTTTGCAAATATGACAAAAATTGACCAATTGACAACATTTACCACTCTACCTATGCAAACACCTATCAAATGACATAAACACATAAAAATGGTCTTGAGAGACCTTATTCAATGACCTCCTAACACTCCTTACTCATTTGTTTACAATTAGGCCTCATGGAGGCTTAAAAACAAACTAGTGCTCCTGCACCAAATATGAACCACATCCTATTTCTTTTCTTCTTTCTTTGATTGTAAAATAGCTACAGGAGTAACAAGTTCCTTCAAAATCATATTTTTTCTAGACAGAACTTTTTTGGCCACATGATCCCAAAGCTTGTACCCTTTCACACCAATGTCATAACTAATGAAGATACCTTTTATAGCCTTGTTCTCCAAATTAGACCTTTTTTCCTTAGGCACATGAGCATATGACTAAACCAAATACTCAAATATGTCTCAATGAGAGATTTTTACCAAACCATACCTCTATGGGTGTATTATCCACAAGTGTTGAAGTAGGAGACCTATTAATTAGGTAGCACATAGTGGCAACAACTTCAATCCAAAAATTTTGTTTGAGGCTAGCTCCACTAAGCATACTCCTAGCCCTCTCCATCAACATCCTATTCATTCTTTCAACAACTTCATTCTGTTGAGAGTTGTAGGGGGTTATCTTATGTATTTCAAGACTATGTTCTTTATAGAACCTATCGAAATCTATCAAACAAACTCACTCCCATTGTCAGTCCTCGAACATTTAATATTTTTATCCTTTTGATTCTCTACAAGAGCTTTAAACTCTTTGAATCTATTAAAGACTTTAGATTTACTTCTAAGGAAATAAACCCATGTCCTTCTACTATAATCATCAATGAATGGACTGAAATAAATAGATTTTGCAATCAACAAAAAATTAATAGGACCAAATACATCATAATGAATCAAATGCAACATATCTAAATATTTGTGAGAATGAGAGTAAAACTGAACATGGTTTTTCTTTCCATAAATACAATGTTCACAAAAATCAAACTCAAAATTACAATCATTCATCCCCTCAACAAGATTTTTGACGCTCCTCACCAATGTGGCCAAGCCTTTGGTTCTATAGCATAGTTTTCTCAATTGGAAGTTTCATCTCCATAGAATGAGCACCCTTAGGTACCCAGAAAGCACAACCATTAGAAGTAGATGCAACAATCCTCTTCACTATTATTTTTTATGGTGAGGATAGTGACTCTAAAGATCTCTCCATAACAGAATAACTATTGCATTGCACAGTGCATGCATCAAGCTGAAATAGAGTGCCAATAAAACACCCTTAGTAAGCACCATAGCTCCTCTCATCATCTTGCATCCTCCATTTGAGAAAACTACCTGCACACCCACATCATTTAATTTACTTATAGATAATAGGTTTTGTGCGAAACCAAGGATATGGAGTACACCATTGATCCCCTTCACTCTACCATCAAGGAATTGAGTCAAAACTCTTTCACGACCAATAATATTTAGGTGAGATTCATTACCCAAGTACACCTTCCCACTGTCAAACTCTTCATACTTCAAAAACCAAACCCTGTGCAAGGTCATGTGGAATGATGCATCAAATTCAATCAACTACACATCTTTTGATGCATGTGTTGCCAAGGTAGCGACAAATGCTTCACCATCATCCTAAGAAGACTTATTTGAATCAGAATCATTATTTCTCTTTTTTTTCTCCTCTTTGCACTCCTTATGGAAGTGACCAGGTTTGCCACAATTCCAACAAAAATCCTTGTACTTTCTAGGAGACTTAGATCTCCCATGGGATTTGGATCTTGCATTGTTTTCTTTCTTTTTATCCTTCTTCTTTCCTTTCTCCTTAGGTCTACCACAAATTGCAAGAGCCTCCTTAGTCAATTTGATTGATTCTCTTTGCGTCTCCATAGAAAATAGAGATGCAACCACATCATCCATCTTTAAAGTGGTAATGGTACTTTCAATGGCCATAAAAAGGTGGTCTCACGAATCTGGTAATGAACACAATAATTTCATACAACAATCCTCCTCCATCTTCACGCCAATAGAGGACAATTGGGCAACGAACATATTAAACGAATTAAAATTATCTGCAAAAAATTCCTATATCCTCCATCCTCAGAGAGTGTAGCTTCTTTCTCGAGAATAACTTATTTACTAGGGATTTAGCTTGATAAATTTGAGCAATTTTCTTCCACAAAGTTGTCATTTTTTCCTCATGAACATATAACAAGATAGAGTTGGCCAAAACGAGTCTTATGAGACCCTTAGATTTTTTATCCATTTGATCCTAGTCTTCTTGTTTCATGCCCACTAGCATGGAATCGAATACCGTGAGCCATAAATATCTATCCACAAAAAGGTCTTCCATCTTGAATTTTCATAACTCAAAGTTGCCTCCATTGAATTTCTCTAACTCAAACCTCCTAGATGTGTTAGCCATCTCTCCTAAAACAAACATTACAAGTCTATTGTGCAAGATTCCACTCAAACAAATATCAACACAAAAAATCCTCTACCCAACAACTAGAATCAAAGGTGATCAAGCTCTAATACCAACTGAAAGGAAGCAAGGTCCATGGAAATGCTTCCTAACATTGATCTAAGAGGAGAGATGTACAGTTTTTAATCTCTTTTACAATTACTACGAGAGATACATAATAGGAAGATTATCAAAATAACAACACATACAAGTATAATAAACTCACAACACAAGATCTTTTGGGAGAAAAAAACCAACTAAAACCTGCACAATGTATTATCTAATCAAATGATTACAACACACTTGCAATGCAAGTTCCTCCAAGAGTATACAAATTTTGATCTCTGGAGCTATTCTGATAGCATAATGATACTTGCAAATATAACTTAAAAAACCCACTCCAAGACATCCAATATCTTACAAGCATGAAGGTAGCTTCTAGAGCAAGTTACAAGAGACGGGTGCCCAAATCCATCTGGAACATTTTTCCAACACATAGTTGACTCATGTGACACTTGTCCAATCATTTCTTACCCCCTTACACGTGTCCATACTTGGGTGCCCCAAATTTTCCTCAAATATGTATGACAAGTTCCTTACAATATCATAAAATTCATCATAAATGACAACTCTTACAATTGTAAGAGAATCTTTCATAACAGACTAAAAATAGAATATGCCTCTTATATTCTCTTACAACTTATCATAGGTCAAACTTAGGTGCCCACTTTCCCCATGAAAATATGCCTTCCAACACTTTCCAAACTATCATAGAATCCATCTCTTATGCATTATAAGATCATCATAGGAATTTGTCATAAGAATTTGTCATAAAATCATCGTAGAATCCCTCAAAGATGCCAACACATGTCAAAGAATCCCTTCCCAAAGTGGGACAACCACATTTCCTTGTGGTGACCACAATATCCATGTCACATTCCATGTCACCTCCGGATATGCCAACAACTCACCGTGCCAAGTCATATTAGATGAAAAATTAATATGAGCAAGAAATTACAACATAAGCATAAAAAACTAATATTTATGCTAAGAAATTGAAAAGGTTGAGACACTTTAATTCCCAATAGGTATCCCATGCATGCTTTAGTGCCATAACTTCAACCACAGTAGTAATATTATCTATGAAATCCAAGCTATAATATTTATTTATGAATGGAGGATTGATGGGCCCAACAAAATCTAAACCCCATTTTCCAAACGATTCAATAGATAATTGTGGTTGTAGAGGCATCTCATTTGAACACATTGGTCAACCCATACGTCGACATTTATCACAATGCTAAACATACCTCTTGCAATCCTTGTGTAGTGTAGGCCAATAGTATCCCGAGGTAAGGATTTTTTGGGTAGTTCATTGGGCTACAAAGTGTCCTCCACATGGCTCAATATGGCATGCTTGAATTATATCAAAAACATCAGCTTCAGTTACACATTGATGCATGACACTATACTAGTGTGGAAGAGAAACCTATTGTTCCATGTGTACTGACCACTTAGTCCAAAAATTTTCCTACAATCTCTAGGAGAGAAATGAGGAGGAAACTTGCAAGTGACTAAATAGTTAGCAATGTCAACAAACCAAGGACTCTTAACATAAATGGAAAAAGGTATTCATTTGGAAAGGTTTCATCCATTGGGGAAGATTCATCATGAAGTTGTAATCTGGATAAGAAGTCTACAACAACATTCTCACAACTAGGATTATCAAGTATAGTACTATCAAATTCTTGTAACAATAATAACCATTTGATAGCTCTTCCAATGACAATGGGATTATTCACTAAAAAGGGAATTGTAAAATGATCAATGTGAATAAACACTTTATAACCTATGTTATAATGATAGAATTTATTAATTGCATATGCAACAACTAAATATTCATTTTTAGTTACTGTGTAATTTACCTCAGTATGAGTGTGGAATGGTAATTCCCAATTCAGACCGTGTAACACTAGTGTGGTAATAATCTTTGCTTTAATCTCTTCAAAGGCTCGCTAACACTCTGTTGTCCATGAGAAGATATTGTCTTTTCCTAGAAAAACAAAAAGAGTGAAGCAATTTTATTGAAATTTTGAATAAACCTTCTATAATTCTACATGGCCTAGGAAATTATGAACATCTTTTTGACAAGTAGGTATAGGAAATTCTCAAATTATTTGTACCTTTCTAGGATCAACTTCAACACCCTTAAAATAAATGTAGTGACCCAACACTATACCTTATGTCATCAAAATATGGTGTTTTTCATGATTGAGAGATAAGTTAGTGTCTTCACATCGTTGCAAAAAAATTTCAAGATTACCTTTAGCTTCTTCATAAGTATTACCATACATAGTGAAATTTTCCATATATACTTCCACACATTCATGAATAAGGTCAACAAAGATACTTAAAACAACCCTTTGAAAAGTTGTAGGAGCATTACACAAACCAAAAGGTAAAACATTGTATGTAAATTTCCCCAAAGGACAAGTGAAAGTAGTTTTATCTTGGTCCTCTAATGCAATTCTGATTTGATTATACCTGTTGAAACCATCCAAAAAGGAAAATAACTTTTTACTTGCAAGAGTATCAAAAATTTGATCAATGAATGGTAATGGAAAGTGATCCTTTTTAGTTGTTTTATTAAGAGCTCTATAATACACATAGATTCACCACTTACCATTCTTTTTAAGCACCACAACCAACAAGGAAACCCATTGACTATCTAAAATTGGGTTAATAAAGCCTACATTTAAGAGATTTTGTAATTCTTCCATAACAATTTCACACAAAATGGGATTTATTCGTCTTTGTGGTTGTCTTACCAAGTGACTTCATTCTTCTATATACATGTGGTGTATGCAAGTGTTTGGATGTATCCCACACATATCTTGGTATGCCCATGCAAATACAACTTTATAATCTCGCAACATAGCAATTAGTTCATGAAGTTGTGTAGTGCTTAAGTGTGGATTAATATTAAGTGTGTGACCAAGTAAGATTTCCATTTCTTGTGATTGTGTAGGTAGACTTATAATTAGCATTTTTGAAGTGGATGGTAATGAATTTAGTATGGATGTTTTGGTAGACAAGAATGGGCTATATAGGCAATCATGGGGTAACAATGATGCAATGTAATAAAATATTGTATAGATTGTGAATCACCTATTAAGGGAAAATTCCCAAATGGACAATTATTATCTGTGCAAGAGTGAAAAAGTAGTCTTTCCATAAAATCATTAGATGAATATCAATTCTAAAATAAATTAATAATAGTAGCATCTTCAAATAGTTCATAAAAATCAAGGATTTGATTAATTGTTAAAATAGGAAGTGATTTATCCAAGTCACTATCAACCCACAGAGGATCATTTGTTTACAATAAAGATTGTGTTGGTGGATACAATGTTAATTGTTTTTTTTGTTCACCATTAGAATTAATCATATTACTTGATTGACAATTAATAAAGGAATACACAGTGGCCAAACAAGGTCATCCCAAGATCAAGGGTATCGCCCAAATTTATTTTAGGTTGTAAAACCATAAATTCAATTGGGTATTCCCATCAATCAATATAAATAATAATATCCTCAATCATGTCTTTGGGTTTAACTAAAGGTTGATCAACTATTTGGAGAGCTGTAGGAGTGGGCCTAAGTCCTTGAAGACATAATTTGTCTTTATTTTCACTAGTCATAATATTTACAACACCCACATCAATAAGTGTATTTTGAATAATAATATGAGCAATTTTTACCTGAATCATTGTGCTTCTTAGATCATAATATTTAGGAACTAAAATTTTTCCCAACATAGGATCTACAATTTGTCCAATAATTTTGACAGCCATAGGGTCTTGCTTATTTTTCTACTTACCTGTACATAAGTCTTGAAGAGCTTTAGTGTAAATGGGAATGTCCTTGATTGCCTACAAAAGAGGAATTTTAATGTTAACATTTTTTAATTCATTAATAAAATAAAACTCAATTTGTAATAGGTTTTGTTTGAAATTGATCAAGATATGAAGATAATGTCAATTTAATTATTTTTGTTGCCTCAATACCAGGTTGTGTTTCTTCAGGTTCTTCTAGCTCGATAATTATAGGTCCTGGAAGATATTTTCCAAATCTAAGTTGTAACCCATTAATATCTAGTGTATTAACATGGTAAGTTGAGTATCCTGCCACCTCATTATTATAAATGGGTTATGCCACCTTATTATTTGGATTTAGTGTAGGTTGGGCATGCATGGGAGTGGCCTTTGGTGGTTGTGTTGGATTAGGTGGTACAAATCATTGTTGTGGTGGAGGATATGAGCTAATGGTGTGTGGTACAAGGTATGATGTATATTATGGAAATTATGGTGGTGTTGCCCTCCATGTTAGTTGCCAAGGTTTTGAGGCATGTTGATATGGGTTTGGCCACTGTGGATAAGATGGAGGTTGTTTCTATCATCCATTATGATGCAAATCAAGGTTGAAGGTGTTAAGATCCACCAAAATCAACTTGTCTTCAAGGTCTACAAACTCTCTCTATTGGTCTTCCTTCACAAACATCACTGTGCCTTATAGTATTCCAATTCACCCTTTTCAGGCATATCTTTTAGAGAAATTCATACAGTCATGAATATGGCACCATTACAGATACCCATTAAGGCCTATTACAACATACTTGACTTTCAACTATGGTTGTTTTGTAACAATCTACACTAAAATGGATTGTCCTCTCAAAACTAGGCCTAATTACCCCTCTTTTCAAAAGAAAGTACCCTTAATCAAAATTCCACAAATCAAACCTTCTTTCCAAAAGCTTTGAAATGTCACATAGGGCCCCTCTCTTCCATTTGTTTCATCAATCACCTTCGCTATTTTTTTCTCTTAACAAAACTCCTATCAACTAGGCCTAACACATGATGTTAGGCTAGGGTTCACTCCAAAACACTACAACCTCCATTTCCCTACTCTAAAACTACCAAAAACATGTAAAGTACAACTAAATGGTCCATTCTACCGAGTTTCACAATTTTCCAACAGTGGAATGGCTAGAAATGCATGATTTATTCACCAAACCCTAGAAACCCTACTTTACAAGGAAACTTTTAGAAAAATGCATATAACTTACACAAAATTGAATGGATTTAGATCAGATTGGATGCAAAAGAAAGCTACTTCATCCCTCCATGTAATAAAATTGGTTATAGATCAAAAAAATTCCATACAAAACCATATTAAGCACTATAACACAAATAAATGCTTCAAATTTCAGAAAAATGAGTTTGCATTAAAGTGTTTTCTCCAAGTTTGCACTTCAAAACCTTGCTTCGAGTCCCTTAAAGCTTATTTATGCTTCTTACAACTAAATACAATGGTTCATTAACCAACTTTCAAATTGGTGACTGTTCACCTTCTAACAAAACAAAAAATTTCAAAGTTGCTATGCAAATTTACAACATTCTAACAACTTTTACAAGACTCACCAAGTAGACCTTACATGACCCAATTGCACTGAAAATGGTATGAATAGACCTTATTATCATCACACTAAGACAAAACCATAACAAAATCTACATTTGAGCAATTATTTACATGAATTGGAAAAATTGCCATGGTGCCCCTACACCATACACCCTAGGACAGAAAGATCTTAGGCTCCACCTGAGATCAGTTCTTGGACTGATGTTCCATGTTTCCTTATATCATCCTTTGACATCCATATAACATCTTCATGAGGTAATCCTTGCCACTTGACAAGGTGTTCATTGTATACTTTGTTCCTTGTTTACTTGACCTCCCTTGTGTCCAATATTGTTTCAAGTTGCACTAGTTGGCTAGGTGGAAGGTCTCTAACCCATTCTTCATCTTTAGCTTCTGCTACACATGTTTCTTTACTTGCAAAAATAGACCCTCTAAAAGGATAAAGATCAACAATATTAAATATGGGTGAGATAGCAACTCTAGGAGGGAGTTCTATCTCATAAGCATTTTTTCCAAACTTATGGACCACCCTGTAAGGTCCAATCTTCTTCATCATTAGCTTGGTATATTTTCCTTAAGGAAACATCCCCTTCCTCAAATTTGCAAGCACTATGTCCCCAACCTTGAACTGAACATCCTTCTTCTTCAAATCTTCCTTCTTCTTATACTTCTCCACACTCTTCTTTAGGTTCTCCTTGACCAGCTCATGTATGTCCTTCATAGCTATGGAAAATTCTTCCCCTTCTGCATTCCTTTTCTCCATATCCTTCAGATCCCTAAGTTCATGTATCCTTCTTGGACTCATACCATATACCACTTCAAATGGAATCCTTCCTATGCTTCGATTGATGGAATCATTATACGCATATTCTACTTGAGGAAGTATGAGATCTCATGACTGATTATGCTCTTTGGTGAGGCACCTCAACAAGTTACCTAGTGACCTATTGACAACCTTAGTTTTCCCATCTGTTTGTAGATGATAGGCTGAACTGAAGGTCAGATTTGTTCCCAACTTTCTCCACAAGGTCCTCCAAAAGTGACCTATGAATTTGGAATCTCTATCAGACACAATGGTCAAAGGAAGTCCATGAATCCTTACAATCTCCTTGAAAAACAAACTATCTATGCGAGATGCATCATTTGTACTCCTGCAAGCAATAAAATGGGCCATCTTGCTAAAACTATCAAAAACAACATAAATACTGTCATACCCTGTTTGTGTCTTAGGCAGACCCAAAACAAAGTCCATGTTGATTGACTCCCATGGGCAGTTAGGTATTGGAAAAGGCTGATAAAGTCTTGCATTAGAACTTGATCCTTTATCCCTTTGGCATATCCCACAACTCTCTACAAACTTCTTGGCATCCACATGCATCCTTGGCCAATGATAGAACCTCTTAACCTGCTCTAAAGTTTTATCAAACCCAAAGTGTCCACTCAAACTACCACAATGCTTCTCTCTTATCAAATTTTCCCTCATAGAGCATTTTGGCACACACAACTAAGCCCCCTTAAATAAAAAACCATATTGGAACAAAAAAACTGAATACTCACTATGAAAATCATCTTGAGATTGACTGCAAACAACAAATGCATCTTTGAAATCATCATCATCCTTATACATACCTTTTAGTGCATCTATTCCCACACTTTGGAGTTGTATTTCTTGCACCATCATAGATCTCCTACTCAAGGCATCTGCAACTTTATTTTCTTGTCCCTTC
This sequence comes from Sequoia sempervirens, assembly GCA_007258455.2. Lineage (NCBI taxonomy): Eukaryota > Viridiplantae > Streptophyta > Pinopsida > Cupressales > Cupressaceae > Sequoia > Sequoia sempervirens. Next base: position 53,772 of record VDFB02144268.1, read on the forward strand.
TTGTGCTTGATTGCAAAGGTGTATGCCTGCAAGTACTCCATCCATTTCATGTGCCTATGATTTAACTTACCTTGACTATTCAAGAAACTTAATGCATGATTGTCTGTGAAAACAATGAACTCCTTTGGTAAGAGATAATGCCTCCACTTCTTGAGTGACTATACCATTGCATAGAGCTCAAGGTCATACGAAGAATAATTCCTTTTGGCTTCATTGAGTTTCTCACTGAAGAATTCCACCGGTCTCCCTTCTTGACTCAAAACTACACCTATGGCAGGCCCACTTGCATCACATTCCACTGTGAACACCTTTCTAAAGTCACAGAGTGTGAGAATAGGTTGTTGAGCCACTCTAGTCTTTAGGTATTCAAAAAAATTATTTTCCTTAGTTGTCTATTGAAACGTATTCCTTTTCTCACCCTTGATGGTATCAATGATTGGTGAACAAATGTGGCTAAAGTTCTTGATGAACTTCCTATAGAAGCTAGCCGAAAATTTCTTGATGAACTTCCTATAGAAGCTAGTCAACCCATGAAAGCTCCTTACTTCTCCAACTGATGTAGGTGTTGGCCAACTGAGTATGGCCTCTACCTTTGTGGGATCCATCTTCAATGTCCCCTTTGAAATCACAAATCCAAGATAAACAAGCTCCTTCATAAATTCACACTTCTTGAGATTGATCATCAATTTCTCCTCATTCAATCTATTGAATACCTTATCTAGGTGCTCCAAATGGTCCTCCTTTGTCTTACTGTACACAAGAATATCATCCAAGTATACCACAACAATTTTTTGTATGAAATTCTTTAGAACCTCATTCATTAGCATCATGAATGTACTTGGGGCATTTGACAACCCAAATGGCATCACTAGCCACTCATACAAACCCTCATTAGTCTTGAAAGCAATTTTCCACTCATCTCCTTCCCTTATTCTAATTTGATGGTATCCCCTTTTTAAATCAATCTTTGAGAAATACCTTGCACCTACTAAATTTTCCATCAGATCCTCCATCTAGGGTGTAGAAAATTTGTATCTGATTGTGATCTTATTGATCGCCCTTGAATCAATACAAACCCTCCAATCTCCATCCTTTTTAGGTGCCAATACAGTAGGCACAACACAAGGGATCAAGCTCTCTCTTATTAGCCCTTTTTCCAACAAGTCTTGAACCTGATTCTTATCTCTTCATTTTGCTTAGGTGTCACCTTGTATGCTGGTTTGTTAGGAAACTTGTACCTGGTATAAGATCAATGTGATGACTCACATCCCTAATGGGAGGCAAAGAATTTGGTAGCTCTTTCACCACTATATTTTCATACTTGTCCAATAAGACCTACACCTCCTTAGGCATCTCTTCTCTATCTGTTGTTGCTACATTTGAAATAGGTTTACCAACAATGGCATAACCAATGTCTTCCTCATTCAAACTCTTCAAAAACTCTTTCTCCTTGACAATTATCACACTTGGTCCCTCATGAACAACACCATCATCTTCTTGCAAAGGTGTGAGAGTGTATGACACTCCATCCTTTTCAATGACATAAATATTCTTCTCCCCATCATGTTTGGCCTTCCTATCAAATTGGCAAGGCCTTCCAAGGAGTAGGTGACATACATCCATAGGGACAATGTCACATAAGATTTTGTCTTTGTAGGCCCCAATGTTAAACTCCACCCAAGCCTGCTCATTAACAAGCACTTGCTGCCCCTTATTGAGCCATGAAATTTTATAGGGTGTTGGATGTGGATTCCTCTTCATTTTAAATTTTTCAACCATCTCTAATGAAACTATATTATCAATTGAACCAAAATCAACAAACACTTTACATACCTTTCCATGTGATTTGCAAGTTGTCCTAAACAATGCTTTTTTTTTGTGGGGGTTCCTTGATGGTTGGCACCTTGATTAGTGTCCTCCTTATCATTAAGGGCTCTCCTACTTTTGGAGCAGCATGTAGGGAAGGTGAATTAACACTTTCATTATCCTCCTCATGCACTAGTTGAGTCCTCCTCTCTCCTCCATGAGAACTTGCACCTTGTTTATCCGGGAACTTCCATGCAAGATGTCTGAATTGGTTGCAATTATAGCACCTCACAGAGAAGGTATTAAACCCTCTACCTTCTCCATTGAACCTTCCTCTACCACTTGGCCTTGTACCTCTGAAACTGCCCCTTGATTCATCGCTTTGTTCCTAATTTCCACCTTGTTCTCCTTGTGCTCTTTTTGATGATCCTCTTCCACTAAAGGTTCCTCTACCCCTAAATATTTTCCCTTTGCCTCTAGATTGCTTCTCTTTCCTTCTCCTTATCTTTTCCTCTACCTTAGTGGCCATTTGAAAGCACTCCTCTACTGTCCTAGGAGTAGTGAGGCTTATCTCATCTTGAATATTGGACCTCAAACCATTCAAATACCTTGCTACTTTCTCCTTTTCATTCTCAATGTGTCCAGAACTTATGCTCAGCTTGTGGAATTCCTCACTATATGCTGCCACATCCAAAAAAAATTGTTTTAAATTTTGCAACCTTCTAAACACTTGAATCTCATAATCTGTAGGCAAGAATTGACTTTTCACCTTCACCACCATCCTATCCCATGAATTAATCTTAGGCTTACCTTTCTTTGTTCTCTCCTCTTGGGTATAGTTCCACCATGTCAATGTTGGTCCCTTCAACTTGGTTTTGGAAAACTTGACCTTCTTATCCCCAAGCACCTCATTGTAGTCAAAATAATTATCCAAGCCATTTTTCCACCATACATAGGTAGCTCCATCTTCACTTCTTGTGTCTCTCCTTTCACAACCTTAAGCACTTGTAGAAACTTCCTTTCTTCAAGATCCATTTGCTCATGTGATCCTTTTGGGGGGTGCTCACTTTCACCCTCTTACTCATCTTGAGGGTCACTCTCATCTGCAATACCCTTATCTCTCTTTTCTCTTATCTCTAGTGCTTCCATCCTAGCTGTCATAGCTTCTTGAGACTCCCTTAGGGCTCTTATCTCCCTAGCAACAACTGGACCACCTTTAGGAGGCATTTTATATGCTTTACCTTGTAATTTCTCTTCTTCAAAATCAAATCTTCTTTACAAATGATCTAAAGACTAAGCTCTAATACCAAATAATGCAAAGTAGGGTTGAAGGTGTTGGGATCCACCAAAATCAACTTGTCTTCAAGGTTTACAAACTCTCTCTATTGGTCTTCCTTCACAAACATCATTGTGCCTTGTAGTATTCCAATTCACCCTTTTTAAGCATATCTTTTAAAGAAAGTCGTGCAGTCATGAATAGGACACCATTATAGATACCCATTAAGGCATGTTACAACATACTTGACTTTCAACTATTGTAACAATATACACTAAAATGGACTGTCCTCTCAAAACTAGGCCTAATTACCCCTCTTTTCCAAAGCAAGTACCCTTAATAAGACTTCCACACATCAAACCTTCTTTCCAAAAGCTTCAAAATGTCACATAGGGACCCTCTCTTGCATTTGTTTCATCAATCTCCTTCGCTATTTTTCTGTCCTAACAAAACTCCTATCAACTAGGCCTAACACATGAAGATGTTCGGCTAGGGTTCGCTCCAAAACACTGCAACCTCCATTTCCCTACTCTAAAACTACCAAAAACATGTAAAGCACAACTAAACAATCCATTCCATCAAGTTTCACAATTTTCCAACTATGGAATGGCTAGAAATGCATGATTTATTTACCAAACCCTAGAAACCCTACTTTACAGGGCAACTTTTAGAAAAATGTGTATAACTTGCACAAAATTGAATGGATTTAGATCATATTGGATGAAAAATAAAGCTACTTCATCCCTCCATGTAATCCAAATGGTTAGAGATCAAAATATTTCCGTACAAAACCGTATTAAGCAATGAACACAGAAAAATGCTTCAAATTTCATAAAAAAGAGTTTGTATTAAAGTGTTTTCTCCAAATTTTCACTTCAAAACCTTGCCTCAAGTCCCCTGAGGCTTATTTATGCTTCTTAAAACTAACTCCAATGGTTCATTAACCAACTTTCAAATTGGTGACCATTCACCTTCTTACAAAACAAAAATTGCCAAAGTTGTTATGCAACTTTTACAACATTCTAACAACTTTTACAAGACTCGCCAAGTGGACCTTACATGACCCAATTACACTAAGAATGGTCTGAATAGACCTTAATAACATCACACTAAGGCAAAACTACCACAAAATCCACATTTGAGCAATTATTTACATGAATTGGCAAAATTGCCATGGTGCCCCTGCACCACATTCCATCCAAAATATGGAAAGGAGGTATGTTGTCCACTAGGTCCCATGTTATAAGAAATTAATTCATTGATCATCCCTAGAGCCATATTTCTTGGTTTCCAAGTCCTACGTTGAGCCATATAATAAACAGGTTCTTCAATAAATTCCATTTTTTGTCATATCTATAGGTAATGGTCACAAAGAGGTGTTCCTACTAGCCTCTTCTAGGGAAGATATCTTAGTTTTATTATAAGGACATTCTTCACTAGTGTGTTTCTTATGATAAATAGAAAAAAAGATAGCAAGTTCTTTTTTAGCCTCTTCTTGTTTCTTATCTATATATAAAGTATCTATTTGTTTTACCATATGACTCAAAAGATCAGTTATTAAATCAAGTAACATACCTAATTCTCGCTTGGCAATACCTAATGCACTAGCTTGGGAATCGTTCTTTCCAAGATAACTTTGTATGGGTTGATGAGACCTCGAATAATTCCTATAAATTTCACAAATTTTATCAAATGTCAATTTAGAAATATCTCCACCTCCAATAAGATTAAAAGCATCCATACATTCATCACGAATTCCTCTTAGAAAAAGCATTTTAATAGCCTCATTAGTTACTCTTGTTCATAGTGTTCTTTAAAGGCTAAATGAGAATAGTTCAAGGAAATCTTCAATTGTTCTTCTTAATCACATGCCTCCTTTTTCTTACAATATTCTTGATATTTTATCAAAAATCACTCCTTCATGTTGTCCCGTGTGAATAGATTATCATCCAAGTACCATGAACCATCGTAATGCAACATCTTTTAATGTAGTTGGGAATAACTTAAGCTTTTGAACATCATTGTTATAATCATAACTACAACATAACACATCAAATTTAAACAAAAACATGTCAGGACCCTCAATAGAAAGACCTTGAAAGATTGACGAAGCGGAATGGGGTATATTTTTCATATGTGCCTCTTCTTCAGGACTAACAATGGGAAACTCAAATGTGGTAGGGTTATTATTGGGTAAAGCTCATTCTTCTTCATGATTGACTCCTATTTTTGTCATGATTGAAATACACATGAGGTCCAATAACAATCAAACACTAATGAATCTCATTTGAATTGAGTGTTTACTTATTTCCTTTCTACACCCCCTAAAGCATGTGAGACCCTAGGTTGTTCACTAATATTTTTTGTGCCAAGTACATTCTTTGATATTTTTGTTTTGCTTAAATTTTCTCAAGGAACACTTGGAGGAGATTCTATATCTAATTCATTTCATTCACTTGCAGATTTTATAATAGTGGACTCAATCATGCATTTTTCTAAATCCAACTCAACATCCTCCTCCTTGATTTGTGGCTTAACTCCTTGTTTTGTTTTTTCTAGTTTTAGTGAGCTACTTCCTACAATTTGTTTGACAAATCTACCTTTCTCATCTCTATTACGATTCATGCAACTATATGACTTAATGCAATGTAAACCAAGGGTAATTACCTAGGCAAGGTCAACAATTGTGTGGACATTCTCCTTGACACGCTGATCCTATCTCAAATTACTAGATTATCATGCCTTTACTGCCTTTCCCAGACAACAATGACAAAATGTTGGGATAAAAATGAAAGGATTAATTTCAAAGTTATATCCAAATGATGGCTAAAATTTAGGTTTACAATTTCAATTTAATTTTGTCAATCTAGGACATAGACTTATGAAAGGTGTAATGGAAATTTTCTCAAGAGTTGTAGGTAGTAAGCTAAGTGTGATGAAATGCAGGAAATTCTAATACATAAGATTAGAAATACCATAAAAATACCCCTCACAAAAAAATAGTCCTACTACAATTTCTACTGATTCTGCTACAAGAACAAAGTGACATGAACAAACCTGTAATTATTTTGTTTTCAACAATAACATTCAACCACTTAGAATACTTATCAAGCAATACTTTCACTTAGAAAAAGAAATACATATATGCCTTTGAATTCTCAAATAATAACCAAAATGAAAATGTCATACACTATTCAAAAATAGATCACTTTTATCCATGAATCATACATGAAAATAAAAATGAAGCCACAACCATAATAATAAAAATACTTAACTAAAAACACAATAAGATATCACCAAGCTTCCTGAGGAGTGAGCCATTCCTCCTGGTCGACAAGGTGATTAAGAAATGCTACTGCAACACTTCTTACTCAAAGCGCAGATTATAGTATTGAATATGTTCTTTTAGATTAAAAAGAGTGTTCCTTTATAAGGCGGTAATACACATATATAAAATTTTGTAACCATAATGTTGAAGATAATTGATTTGGTTATGTTGGCCTGCAACCCATAACCACAAAAGAAGTCTTTCCATCCAATGATATTTTAGTTAATAAAACAGCTTCAAACAGAGTTTATGGTTTACAATTATCACATAAAACCAAAATGTAGTTGTTGGCCACAAGTTTAAAACAATATAGTAAATTTCTTTTCTTGTTTCATAACAAGATAATTTTAAAAAACTACAGATCTTCGAAAACCTTCACTATACTACTCCCAAACGTGTCCAACTACAAGAATTTTTGTTTAGCCATTTTCAACCGATTGGATTAATATTCACATAAATCAAATAACTTAAGAATAATTCATTCTTTTAAAACATACTAAATAACTTTTCATTTATATGGCTAACAAATGGAAAAATAGGGAATTAAGGTGGAAGTTGAACAGGTAGATTTGGGCATAAAAGGATTTTGGAAATAAAAATCTAAATAGGTTTTTAGCTTATCAATAATATTAATTAGAACTTGTGATTGATCATTGGCATAAGTAATTTAAAATGAAGGTGAAAACTATCATGAATACAATGGTCAAGGTCACAAGAACAACACTAGTGTCTAGGACACAACACTACAAATGGAGAGGAAGAATATTCTAATGACATCGAAGTTCTAGATTGAGCGTTAGGCACACCTAAGGAAATTAAGATGAGAATATGAGAAATAGGTTTTAATCATGTCTAGATATGATGAACACTAAAATAAGTACAAAATATAGAATAGAAAGTGTGAAGTACTTCATTATTATTTCTAGATTCAATTGTATTAGAGTTTTTGTGTCAACATTTTGGATCATGGAGTGTGATATAAAACATTAACACAAAAATTTTGACACAATTGAATCCAAAAATAATAATGAACATGTTTATGGATTGTAGAAACTTGATATCATTAAGTGTGAAGTATACAAATTGTTACTCTATAAATACATCAATTGCACCTATCCCAAATGGCCCACTTGGTTTCCACCTTGCTTATCACACACAACCCACCTAAGATTACAAGTGAACAATTGAATCACTCACACTAGGGTAAATATAGTAAGTAGATAAAATATAATGAAACCAAAATACCAATAGATCCATTTTACAATCACACAAGCAACTCAAACAAAAGAAAAGGAAAATCCCCCAAGGTTACCTTCATTTATAGGATCCGCAATGTAAATTAAAACATTTTATCATAAACCTAAAAACTAAAAATTATGGGTTGCAAGAATTAATTGAATTCCCCCTAGAGATATGGATAGGTTGTCAAATTTCCTTAACTTCCCCTAAACCTTAGTTGGGTTGTAGGACTATTAGAGTCCATCTGAAACCCAAAACTAGGTTGCATAGCTTCTCCAAAGGTTCACCCAAACATGCAAAGGTCATTCATCTTGTAGCACAATAATGCAAAATTATTAGCATTGAATGTTATCCATAAAAAACACAAAAAACTTAGTGACAATACCAAAACAATGACAACTTGATCCATTGGGATTTGAACCACTACCTCTTGGATTTCCCAATGGTTGAAAGTGCTCTTCCTCCTCTTACTCTTAGTTCCCTTTCTTTTTAATCAATCCAAAATTTTCTAATTAGAAATTTTTTGAAACCATAAGAGATGGATTTAGAACATCCCTAATAAGGAAAAGATGTTTCCTACATTTCCTTAGTACCATTTTCCATAGCCTAAAAGAAATTTAAATTACCATATGTACTCATGACCCCTAACATCATGAACTATATGTTAGAACACACAAATGTACTGAGAGGGGGGTGAGTCGGTATATCCCTCAAAATCAATTCAATCAAAACTTAAAACTACCTTAATCAGATAACACATTCAAAGCAAGAGCACAAAACCATAACAATAAATTTATGTGAAAAACCCAACAAGGGAAAAACCATGGTGAGAAAAGCTACTTGGAGATACTAACCAAATCCAACCTCACAAATGAATCAACAATTACAACAAATTTAAAGTCCTCAACCTAAGGAATTTCACAACTTCATGCTTACTTACAGAGTGAGGTTGCAACCTCAGAATACAACTCTTTAAAGAATCAAATGACAAAGCATAACCACAACACTCTTGTTGCCTCTGACTCTCTACCTTCAACACTTTTACATCACTCTATCTTTGGCTCACTGCCTCTGGTATTCACACTTTCACTTATGTCTTTGGCTCACTACCTCCAACACTCACTTACATAATTTGGTCAACTCATTGCCTTCAACACACCACTTAAACTCTTCTGCTTTTGACTCACTACCTCCAATAAGAATCACTCTTCTGCAAATTTGCACACATTACTCTGACTTCAATGCATTGTACATCTTTGATCACACACTTGATCTTAAATTTATACCATCCACAAGCATCAAAAATTTTCCTGTTATCGGTCATCCTAAAACATATCAACATGAAACATGCAATGGCCATATTGTGTTGGCTTCAACACATCCATGGGAAAGGGAAATCTAATATGGTCCAAGCCAGGAGATAAGTAGGACCTAATTCAAATCTGCATGCATCCCTATATTGATGCATGCCACAAAAATTTACTGCAAGCAACGTAGAACACTAAGTCAACCCAGCAAACACTCAACCCTTGAAATATTAATCTCTAGACCACAAGCAGTACTAGAGAGGCAAGATAACAACACATGAACTACATCATAAGAAACAAATCATATTTAGGAATATTTCCATGCCCTTCTTTCACAACTTTGTGCATCAATATGTTGACACAAGCAAACAAATACATAACCAGTATCTATCACAAACCCAAACAACACAATCTTGAGATATAACTTTGACAGCTCAACTTGTGGTGGACTTCTACAACTTAAACCTGAGGAAAGGAAATAGATAGACATTAGAGACACATCCTCCAAACTACAAGACCATAATAGCAATAGTGGAGAAATGCGAAGCATTTCTCAGACCTTCCATGATTGCAATAGTTCAATCACCACTTTTCTTACTCAAAAACTTCTATAGTAACATCCAAGATTTAAAAACTAAAACACATACGTTGAAAATTTGACTTTGTCTAACCTTCAGACCATAGGAACATATCTTCAAATGAGGAGGAATGCAGAGCATTCTCTGAAGCCTTTTCAGAGCACTTTCCTGAGCCACTGGCTGTAAGGAATTCTTCTCTACAAATTTACAGCAACAGACGGTGAATACAACATTCATAAAATGTTTTACACATTCATGAGTAATAGGAGACAATTGGTATAGCAACTCATTACATCCTTCCTGATTGTAGCATATGCAACCAACTACATGTTGCCACCTTGGTGACAATCGAGATAATCATCATCACACACCTCTCATACTGATTGACATCAATGACAACCAACAAACTCCATGTTGAAATTAATGACAACATTTGCAACATACTTGCAACAATCTCCCTCTTTGGCATTGATGGCAACACCAATGAGAGCAGCATTAAAAATATATGCAATATCTTCCCCTTGGTCCATCTCCTTGCTCTATCTCTCGCCCTTTGAAATCAAGGACAAAGGGTCAATGGTTTGTAACTGAGCTTGCCATAGCATACAAGCTCTCCCTTATCTACATAAGCTTCAACATTCTTCTACTTGCTCCCCCTGAGAGGTAGCCTTCATCAATCTAGGGAAAAAAAATGTGTCTTGAATTGCTCCACTTGGACAGATGCACCAACTATACATCTAGTTAGAAGGGGTAACAACCCCTAGCTTATTTCTGAGATACTCAAAAGTATCCTTTGAAATTGCCTTTGTTGAAGATATCTACAATTTGCTCCTTTGTGGGAACATACTCCAATCTTACTTCCCGATCTGCAACTTTCTCCCTTAAGAAATGATACTTGATAAATATGTCCTTGGTTCTAGCATACATCATTGGATTCTTTAAAATATTGATGGCACTTGTATTATCACATAAAGTTGGAATGGGTTCTTCATACATCACGTTGATATCCTTCAAAGTTTGCTTCATACATAACACTTAAGTATTAGCAAGATGTTGCAACAATATACTCTGCTTCTATTGTTGACAAGGGCACCGAGTCCTGCTTCTTGCTAAACCATGAGACAATTTTTTCTCCCAAAAAGAAAGCTCTATCGTTGGTACTTCTTCTATCATCAATACTACCGGCCCAATCAGCATCAATATAAGCATTCAAAGAAAAATCATTACCCCTTTATACCACAATCCATAGTCCAGAGTGCTCTTCAAATATCTAAAAATCCTCTTGACAACCTTTACATGGGTTTCTTTTCGATTGGCTTGAAATCATGCAACCAAGCAAATTGTCTACATAATACCAGGCCTTGAAGCAACTAAATACAGTAGGCCTCCAATCACATATCTATACAAATTCTGATCGGCCTTTGGTGACACAACATCCTTACTCAAATGAAAATCAACTAAGATTGGAATACTCACCAGTTTATAGTCTTCCATACCAAACTTCTTTAGCATTTCCTTAACATATTTTTCTTGAGGGATGAAAATGACATTATCTGATTATACAATTTGAAGTCCAAGAAAGAATGACCACTCACCTAGCATAGGAATTTCAAATTCCTTTTTCATTTCCTCAAAAAACTTCTTACACATTTTATCATTACCTCCAAAGATTATATCATCAACATATACTACAACAATTAGAATCCTCTCATCCTCTACTTTGAAATAAAAATTATTGTCTGTAGTACCTTTCTTGAATCCTTGCAGACATAGGTACTTGTCCAACCTTGCATACCAAGTCATGGGACCTTTCTTGAGACCATACAAAGCCTTCTTAAGTTTGCAAACCATTTTCGAATCTGTTGATAGCTGAAATCCATCACGTTGTTCTATGTATACTTCTTATAACTCACCATTCAGGAAGGAAAATTTCACACCCATTTGATAAAATTTGAAGTTCCTGTGAACAACAAATGCAAGAAACATTCTGATGGCCTCCATTCTTACCACTAGGGAAAATGTTTCTTTAAAGTCAATTCCTTCCACCTATGAATGTCCTTTGCAAACCAATCTTGCTTTATTCCTTAAAACCTCTCTATCTTCATTAAACTTGTTCCTAAATACCCTTTTTGTTCCAATTGCATTCTTGTCTCTAGTCCTTGGAACCAACTCCTGAGTTTGATTCTTTTCAATCTGATTCATCTCTTCTTCTGTAACTTCAATCCATCCTCTGTCTTTGTTGGAATCAACAAAAGTCTTTGTCTCAATTCTTGACAACAGAGAAAAATTCACCTATTCATTTACTTTTGCAAACCTTCCTCTTGTCTACACTCCATTCTTATCTCCAATGATCCGATCTTTTGAATGATTCCTTTAAACATACTTGGTAGGAGTCTTGGGAAGTTTTTCTTGAGCTTCCTCCTTTTCAAATTCTTCTTCCTCTATGTAGGTAGATTCATCAATCTAGCAGTCTTCTTGCTCATGTGTACTTTGATAAAACTCTTCATCCACACTGACATTTACACTTTCAACTACCTTCCTCAAACTTTTATTATAGCATTTATATGTGTAGAAGAGGGGGACCAACTGCTCAGGACCCCAGGTCACTGGAGGGTCTAGAACAATAGGTTTCCCTGATCTTCCTCAAGTTAAGGGACTTGTTTCAAGAGAGTTTAAGGTTTAAAGGTTGAAAGGAAGAGCAACAAGTTTGTTGATGTCCTTTAGCAAGCCTGAATGTTTCAGGATGTTAGGTGAGAAGGTTTCTAGAGTCTAGACTATAGCTTAGGCAGCTCACTGCCAGGGGACTCCAATGCGGGACACAAATGACAACACGACGCGATGGCATCTCAATAGGGCATCGGGGGTCATTATAGACAGAAATCATAAAGTATAGTCAAAACAAAAGAAGAACCTACTAATGACCTAATGAATACAGTTTGATGCAATGATAGAAATAAAAAGGAATTGAATAACAAATTAACAAGAAGAATACTTTAACTTGATCTAATTTACGAATTGACAAAAAGAGAGTGAGGAAAATGCACCTTCCTACCCATGAGTTGATATATTCAAATTCTTCACTCAACGAGCAACCTACACACACAAGATGGAAAAATGTTGGGGCTATGTATAGAGGACTGCCGCAGTCAGTCCCCCGCTTTGGTGTTTCCACCTCCACGAACAACCAATATAGCAATGATAGGAGAAATGCAATAAAGGTATTGAAATGGAAGTACTATGCACTATACTAAACAACGATATGCTACAAAAACAATACAATGATGCTAAGTGAATGGAAGATGGAACAATATCACCTTCAACCACATGCACTCAAGGGGAATGGGCAAAGGAGTGAGCTCACAATCTTACAAATGTCAACATTTCCGCAACAACGAGGATATTGAGTCCACAAAACACCAACTTGTTGCTTCAATGGAGGTGAGAATGCTATGAAAATGTTGAGGAGAGTGAAGAAAGAGTTGTCCATTGTCTAAATGATCAAGAAGTTGAAGAGAATGAATGAGATAGCAATTTGAAGATGAAATTATAGGAAAAGGATTCGTTCGAGGTCGGTCAGGGGTGCAAAAACGTTACACTTCATCGCCAATGGAGAGTTGTAATGCCTCTATGGATTCTAGAGGCAGGAATCCTATTAGGATGGCAGTGTTCCTCACAGAAATCCGTGCACCATGCTAGCATTCTAGACAAAATATCCTCCACCAACACAAAAAACAACTGTCAAGTGCATGGGAAGCAAATGAAGGACGTGGAGTAGCATCGTCATATTTGATTTGTATAAAGTAGGAGGTGAGTAAATGTGGAATTTATAAGGGGTACAAATTCATGCCATTACATTCCCCCCCACTTTAGGGAGCATAAGTGTCAATGAATGCACGACAAAGTAGAGTGAAATTTGAAAAATGTATACATGAATTGTTAATGAAGCTAACCGCAATCTTGCAAACTCAGGTACAGGAGAGAGAGATGGCTCTATAGGTACTTGATCTTTGGGAGAGTTGTACAAACGTGTCATAGGTCCTTGGATCTACGGAAGGTGAACAAAAGTCTTTACAAGTGCTCGGTCCTATAGAGGAGGTGCCATAGGTGCTCTGTCTAGAGGGACGCTAGATGTCAAAGGCTTCATAGAGTCTGATAGGCCCTTACATATGCTCAGTCCTACAAGGAAAGCTTGAGGTGCTCAATCCTCCAAGCTCAATTGAAAAAGCAACTTCGTAGGTCCTACAAAGCAACATGTTAATCTGCAGACATAATATGTTAGATAGAAAAAATCCATGTAGGCAAATAGATAGTCATGCAAACACTCAACAGTTGAAGGAGAAACTTTCAAAGGGTCCCTTGGGAACCCTTCAAAAGAAAATGGGGTCCACTCAAGGGATGTTATGTTTGAAAAGCAATGATATTTTTCACAAATGATTATAGTATCAAGGAATCCTTTTGAAAGATATCTTTCATCAAGGAATTCAAAAGGAAGAATACTCCCTTGCAAGGGGCAGTTTTCAAACCTCATAAAAAGAAGTACTCCCTTCTCGAAGGAAAGCTTTCAAATTATTTATTTAAGAATTTGTGATGAAAGAAAAATTCCACTAGGGATCCTTGTTGAAGAAAACATTTTTTTGAAAAATAAAGGATTTTCAAGGAGGAATTTGTTGGCCATTAAATACACCTTTTGAAAATCGAAGTAGTATGATAGCCCACCCTTAGAATGGTGCGTGTTGAACACAAAATCACGTGGCATCCTAATGAAAGAGAAGAAAGTGATGTTGTGACCCACAATACATGACGAGATGTGATCGTGGAAATGTTGTCGCACACGAGGGACAACACATAGGCACCACGTCACGAAGCAAGAAAAGAAGAGGGAAAGAGAAAAAGACCACATAAGAAAAAACAAAGATATCAAGAGATAGGGGGATCTGATATTTCGAGGTCAAAATTGCTCATAGATATAGATAGATAGATAGATAGATATAATGATATATATGAACTGTCATCAATCGCCTACTCTATCAGACCATGTGAATAAAGGTACATGAAAACAAAATAAAAAATAAAAAATTGGGTCAACATGGAAGGCAGGCCTAAATGCCCCCAACACTTTGCATTGCCCTAATTGTCAAAAATCAAGGCACAACAGAAGAAGAATGATGTAACAAATAGAAGAAGTTCACAACACAAAACACTCCTATATCCAAGCACCTACAAGGGTGAAAAAGTTCCTACAGGAACGCATAAAATAAGCATGGGGGAAACACAACACACACACAAATCTAATCTACAAATAAAGAAGAGGTTCCCTCCTATTCCTCATCAACCAAGAGGTCATCGTTCTCCCAATCCAAATCATTATAAGGGGAAGGCGGATGGGCCTCCAAGGGTGGGATAGCAAGGGGTGCACCCTTTGAGTCTCCTACAACAAGAGTCAAGGAAGAGGGCCCCTCGAGGTCTTCTTTGCTCAACTCCTATAAGGTAAACGTCATTGATTTTGCAAAAATTTCCAACAAAGCCAAGACATCATCTACTGAGTTGAATATGCAGTTGATGGGAGTACCATGTGTCAACTCAGTGGGTGATGAGGGAGGTGCTCAAGATCCACTACCAATCTCATTGAAAGAGTCAAGAGCACTGATGAACTCAGGGGACACCAAGGCTACCTCTGTCATTAGGACGACGCAAGCCAACGTAGAACTAGTTTCCAAAGAAGGTGATCCCTTCTTTTGAACCCCATTAGAAGCAAGGTCGTCCTCTAATTTGTACTTCATCGGAGGATGCAAGATCCCCACAGACAAAGTGGAAGGCAAGGAGGAAGCAAAGAAAACTGTAGCAGACACCACCAAGGTATTCGGCATATCCATGAGCTTAGGAAAAGGTGGGATGTCTGAAAGGGAGATTAAGAGAGGAGGCTCAACCAAGGGAGCAATGAACACTTGCACTATTTTAGGGTGAGGATCCTCCACACTCGCGGGCGGAGCTGAAAGCAAGATCGAGGCAACAGGAACCAACGCAGAAGGGGCGGAAGAGGACACAGTAGAAGACACTGAAACAGGAGCTGCTAGCTCCCCTTCTTCTGCAAAGCAGCTTGCTCAGTGACCAAATCCTTCCTCTGATGCTTACGCTCATGCAAAAGGCAGTTTCTTTGGCTCCTAGAGCTAGAGGTTGCAGCTTGAGGAGGAGCAGGAGGCTCCTGTTCTATCATCGAAGTGTCCATCGCAGTCGTTGCCCGTGGATGGAGTGAATCCTAGGCAGAAATAGGAGGAAGAGATGTAGGAACAAAGGCAACAACCGACAAAGAAGTAGACTCAAGCGCCTCAGTGGCGAGCCTCTTCCCATTCACTACCCTAGGGGCAGGAGTAGTAGGAGGTCGCGGAAGCCAAGATGTAGAGGCAACTCCATGGGGACCCTTCCCCTTACCATAAAGGATAGGCTGAGGCATCATGGGCAAGATAGGAAGGTTGAACACTTGACGCTTGGCCTTTTTCCTAGTGGGCACCATCATTGGACTCCCCAAAAGACACATAGAGGTGAAAGTCAGAGGCACTACAGTAAGATGGGAGGAAAAATTAGTTGGAATTGCAGAGGAAGAAGGCTCCTGAGCATGAGTAGACTTCCCCTTCCCCTTTTGAGAGGAAGAAGCAACCTGTCGGTGTGCTATAGTGTAAGTCATTTTCAGCTGCACCTTGCCCCCAATTTAATACTTAACATAATTTTGATAAAGTAGGTTCGTTCTTGGAGGAAGCGGACCAATCGAGGTTGGCCAAAAATGATATAGCGAATATCCCCCACACGATACCATCAGTTGATATCCGATGTCATGCAGTGCACCTTCATGACAAAATTTCAAACATTTATAAATAATGGAAGCGACTCTATTCATGGAAACGAGCCACAAGATGCCTAGCTTCACTCTAAACAAGTCAAATTCTAGGATAACGTCAAAGGTAGTATTCACAACCCTAGCTCCCACTAGGAAAAAAAGAGTTATGGAACCATAAGGAGCAAGAGAGAGACCATCATGGGTATGTATGGCGGTCTTTGTCTTTTCATATTCCTCCCTTTGTAACGAATAAAAACAAAAGAGTCTCCTCTATTATGACATTCACACAACTTGTGGGATCCACAAGGACTCTTGTCACAATGTTTCCATTGACGCAAGTGGGAATCTATAAAGGAGAGGCTTTGTTATTCATGGGTAGATCATGTGATGTAAAAGTTATATCTGGTGAACCATTCGTAGGTTGAGGGGGAGGAATGTGAGTAAAAGAAACCACATTTACATATGTTGAGGCCTCAAGAGAAGCACTAGAAGCATCAACAATCAAATTTGCAGAGAGACGAAAAATTGGTCCGTATAAATCTACAATTAACTCTTCACCTTAGCTGCAAACTTGTTCATATTCTACTTTTTACCATCAAGGAAAATGCTACTATCATCGATGCGGTCTTGTATCTCATGACATAGGCACATACAACGTTCAATATCATGCCCATGGACTCAATGGTATTGGTAGTATGCATTCCCATCATACCAATCAGGGTAAGGCTCTCTAAGAGTTCAAGGATCTTTTAAGGTTATAACTTTGTCCTTTAACAACTTCTTCAAAATAGAAGAGTAAGATGCAGACAACTTTGTGAATTGTATATTACATTTGAGGCCGTTGTCATTAGACATGGCAACTACATTTGTAAAAGATTTGCCTTTTTCTAAAATCAACACAATAGACCTTCCTTTCAAATGGGAGTGCGAGGAAGGTCCCTCAAATTGTACAACTGTTTATCGATATTCTCGCAACATTGTGCACAGATGCACAAAAGAAAGATACTTCATTAAGGAAAACTTCTCCTGTCAAGGTCTCTGTAAGTTGCCTATGAACACCTTCTATACATCTAAGTTGAGTAGTGGGTAAGAAATTTGTGAAAAGAGTGCTTGATATCAAGCTATGAAATCATTAATCTTCTTGTTCTCCCCCTACTTACAACATACGAGATTTGAAAAGGCAATCTTCGACCCAATGTTAGCCTGAAACTGTTGGAGAAACTATTTAACAAGTTGATCGAATGAGAATATGGAGTTGTCGAGCAAGGAACAATACCACTCTAGTGTTGTGTCCTTGAGAGATCAAGGAAGTAATTTGGCCATCAAGACATCGTGGCGAAAGAGGTTTGTACACATCGTGTTGAAGGATGACATGTGTGTTTGAGGGTCTCCTTTACCACTATATTTCTCAAACTTAGGAATTTCCATCCCTTGCGGGATGGGACTGTTTAGATTCACTACCGACAAAGGACTATGTCAAAAGAAAGGTTCAAATATAGGTTGGGCGGAGGCTTGGGACAAACTCACCAATTGGTTTTGCATTTGACCCATATTCTACAGCAGAGCATTCAAAATAGGGTTAGATGAAGAAATAGGACCAGTGGAGCCACCAATAAGACCACCGCTAGATCCATCACCGGAGCCACCGCCAAGGCCACCAATGTAGCCTCTGTTGGAGCCACCACCATAGCTACCTCCAAAGCCACCATCACAACTGCCATAAGAGCCATCGTCGGAGCCACAAAGAGTACCAAACATACTAGGACTACCAACCCCCATTCCACTGGAAATCCCACTTCCAAGAGAAGTGTTACCCCTAGGAGGAAGGAAACTGAATCCCAGGGGTATCCTACTCATTTTGACAATAGGAGGTGGATCGAGAGCGAAGACATTGATGGAAGGGCCCGATTCAACCATGCATACCGATGTTGTAGGCATCGAGATGTCGATTTGTCTTTCATAAGCATTGAGCACATGACCTCGAGTAATGCTTGACCTAGGGTTGTAAGAAGGGACATATGCTTTCGTTAAGTCCTAAGGCCACGAAGAAACTCTATGATTGTCTAATCCTTGTCTAGCATATATTTGATTCCATTAACAACTCTAGAGGCCCTAGCCATGTTTTGATCTTTCCCCAAATAGTTCGCAGGATCTAAAAGCCTCTTTTCTAAAGCCAGGAGTTGCTCCGCATGAATGGGGACAATTTTATTCTCATCCAAAGGCAGAGTTGAAGGGGAAACAGGACTAGGGGTACGAGTGCTTTCATCGAAGAAATGCATCTCTACCACCGATACCATCTCCTAGGAAGTGAGAGTCATAGTGACCCTTGAGAATTTCATCTTGAAGTGTCGCACACTCATAACTACGTATTCAAAAAAGTTGTAGACTAGGTTGTGAAGCTCATAAAGTGTCACAATACACAAGCCCACAACCTTCGTGGACACAAGAGAAAGAACCTCGACACAAAGAAATAGGTACTGCAAAGATTCAAGTCAGGTTCACCAAAATGTAGAAGAGGCGGACCGACTACTCAGGACCCCAGGTCACAGGAGGGTCTAGAACAATAAGCTACCTTGATCAACCTCAAGCTAACGGAATTGTTTCAAGAGAGTCTAAGGTTTAAAGGTTGAAAGGAAGAGCAACCAGGTTGTTGATGTCATTTAACAAGCCCAAATGTTTTGAGAGGTTAGGTGAGCAAGTTTTTAGAGTCCGAACTATAGCTTAGGTAGCTCACTGCCAAGAGACTCCAATGCGGGACACAAACAACAATGCGGTGCACTAGCCTCTCAGTGAAGTGTTGGTGTTCGTACAGACATAAAGTGTAAAGTACAATCAAACAATAATAAGAACCTACTAACGACCTAACGAATACAGTTTGATGCAATGACAAAAATAGAAAGGAATAAAATAATAGAATAACAAGAATACTTTAACTTGATGTAATCTATGAATTGACAAAAAGAGAGTGAGGAAAGCGCACCTTCCTACCCACGAGTTGATATCTTCAAAGTCTTCACTCAACGAGAAACCTACACAAGCAAGATGGAAAAATGTTGGGCATGTGTATAGAGGACTACCACAGTCAGTCTCCTGCTTTGGTGTTTACACCTCCAAAGACAACCAATATAGCAATGATAGGAGAAATTTGATAAAGAAAGGTATTGAAATGGAAGTACCACTGGTACATTTTGACTAATTTTTCGACGATGGCTTGTCGGAATTTCGATGGTTGTTCGTTGTTGTTATTGCGTCGGAATTTCGATGACATTTGAAACATCGAAATTCTGACCCGACATTTGTCAAAAAATTGGTCAAAATGTACCAGTGTACTATGCACTATACTAAACATCGATATGTTGTGAAAACAATACAATGATGCTAAGTGAATGGAAGATGGAACAATATCACCTTCAACCACGTGCACTCAAAGAAAATAGGCAAAGGAGTGAACTCACAAGCTTGCGAATGTCAACGTTGCTACAATAATGATTCCACAAAACACTAACTTTTTGCTTCAATGGAGGTGAGAATGTTGTGAGGAGAGTGAAGAAAGAGTTGTCCAATGTCTAAATGATCAAGAAGTTGAAGAGAATGAATGAGATAGCAATTTGAAGATGAAATATGAGGCAAACGAGTCGTTCGAGATCGGTCAAGGGCGCAGAAATGTTACACTTCATCACCAATGGAGAGTTGTAAAGCCTCTATGGATTCCAAAGGCGGGAATCCTATTAGGATGACAATGTGCTGCACTAGCATCCCAGACAAAATATCCTCCACCAACACAAAAAAAAAATTGCCAAGTGGATGGGAAGCGAATGAAGGACATGGAATAGCATCATCGGATTTGATTTGTCTAAGGTAGGAGGTGCATAAATGTGGAATTTGCAAGGGGTGTAAATTCACGCCATTACAATATGATTTTCTTTTGGTTGAATACCCAAGAAAGATTCCTTCATCTAATCTTGAATCAAACTTCCCAATCCTTCTTCATCTCTTTTGATGAAGCATTTGCTTCCAAAGATTCTAAAATGTTTAATAGTATTTGGTCTCCCATACCAATGCTCATAGGGAGTTTTGGTGTTATCCACCCTTAGTTGTCCTCTATTGAGAATATAGACAACAGTATGAACTGCTTCCTTCCAATACACATCAAACAATTTGGCTTCATTCAGCATTGTTCTGGACATCTCTTGAACAGTTCTATTCTTCCTTTCCACTACTCCATTTTGCTAAGGAGTTCTAGCAGCAAAATAATGTCTCTTTATCCCATGCTCTTCACAAAATTCTTCAAACTCACTTGATGTAAACTCACCACCTCTATCAGTCCTCAACCACTTGATTCTAGCATTCATTTCATTCTCAACCATTGATTTAAAGATCTTAAATCTATTGAAAGCTTATGATTTTTCTTTTAGGAATGTAACGCATGCCATTCTAGAGAAATAATCAATAAGTAAAATGAAGTACCTTTCACCTTGAAGATTCTTAGTTCTAGTAGGTCTGCATAGGTTAGCATGAATTAGCTCCAGGGGTCTAGTAGTAGAATACTCCTTAGTTTTGAACTTTATCCTTGTCTGCTTCCCAGTCTGACATTCTTTGCACATGGTACTTGCGGGTTTGACAATCCTTGGCATGTCTCTCACTGCATGCATGGAGTTGATCTTGACGAGATTATCAAAGTTGATGTGTCCCATCCTCTTATGCCACAACCAACATTCATTTGTTTGTCCTAGAATAAAACCTCTTCCATTCACACCTTTAAGCTTGTATAAGTTTCCTTTAGTTCTTGAACCTTCTTCCACAAATCTTCCAAACTTTATTTGTCATATTTCAAATATTTGCTTATTAAATAAGAGTTTGTATCCTTTGTTGCACATCTGACTTACACTGAGAAGATTGTGCTTGAGACCTTCAATATGGAAAACATCTTCAATCTTAGATTTTCCATCAATATTAATAGTGCCTTTTCCACAGATCTTTTCTGATGAGTTATCTCCAAACTTTATTGATCTGCCATTCCATTTCACCAACTTGACGAACTTTCTTTTGCCACCAGTCATGTGACTTGAGCACCCACTATCAATTATCTAGAGATTTGATTGTAACTGAGCATGAATTACTGTTTGAGCAACCATTTAGTTTTCTTTGCTTTTTTCCTTGACTTGCCTAACATCAACTGTCTTGAATTTCTAATTTTGCAAAATCACTTTTACAAAATTTTGCTATATGCCCAATATTGTTATAGATGTGACATGTCACCTTGGCATCTACTAGATAAGCAACACAATTTCTATTGACAAAATTTCTTTCATTCATTTCAGATTTGCACTCTATAGCTTTATGTCCATATTTATTGCAAATGAAACAATAAAAAGAATGCATGATTAAACTTGTTTGCGGAGGATCTACTTACATGATGGGATCTTTCTTTAGGTTTTCCATCATCTTTCTAACTTTCGGACATAGCTTTCTCCAACTCCTTTTTGAGTGGCAAGATCTTCTTTTCAATCTTTTTACATTCTCTTATTTTGGCTTCAATGAAGGCCTTTTTCCTTTTGTTTTCTTTCCTTACACAATCTAGATCTTCAAGAGCGGAGACAAGTTCACCTTCAAAATCAATTTCACCTTCTTCATCCATAGATTTGCTTGAAATTTTAGAGGTCACATAAGCCATGAAAAGGGATTCATATACATCATCTTCTGATGTACAGTGGTCTCCATCTGAGGAGCAGTATTCTTCTCTAGAGAGAAGATTCTTCTTGAAATTGTTTCTCTTGAATTCCTTGTTGCCACTTTCACTTTCTTTAAAAGGACATTTAGAAGCATAGTGACCAATTCTTCCACAATTAAAGCATTTGAATGGTAATTTACCTTTGTACTTGACCAATCCTTTCTTCATCTTTCTCGCAAAGTTTTCCTCTTCATCAGAATCACTAGGTGATCTAAAGGCTTCTTCTTTCTTCACAACTGTGAATGCAACTTCTCTTTTGTGTGTACTCTAAACTTCATTTCTCATCTCATAGGTTGTGAGAGATCCAAAGAATTTTTCCATGGTAAGCTTTGTTAGATCCTTGGCCTCTTCAATTGCAAAAACTTTTGAGTCAAACCTCTAGGGGAGAATCCTCAGACAACTTCATCTACCTGAAGCAAATAGCCGGCAATGTTCTCTTCTTTCATCTTTAGATTTTCAAAAAATATTCGAAAAGACTACAACTTTGCTTGCTTCACATTGTCATTTCCCGCATAGAGATTCTTGAGCTTATCCCATATCTCCTTTGCAGTTTTGCATTGCACCACTTTGACAAACTCAAAATTTGCTAACCCATTTAAAATAACATTCTTTGCTTTAGCATTATTCTCATGAGCACTTTTTGCATTTGGATCAATGATAGGATGAGCAGGTTCAACATAATCATCTTTTGCAACTCTCCAAATGTCATAACCAAGTCATGTGAGATAGGCATCCATCCTCATACTCCATAAGGCATAATTGTTTTCATCAAATTGTGGTGCCTTAGAAGAGGACTCCTTCTGAGCCATGTGTCCTAAACCAAGATCTACCTTCAACTGTTTGGTTGCACCAAGGAACTCATCTCTGATACCAATTGTTAGAACATAGATATACTAAGAGGGGGGTGAATCAATATATCCCTCAAATCAATTCAATCAAAACTTAAAACTGCCTTAATTAGATAATACATTCAAACCAAGAGCACATAACCATAACACCAGATTTATGTGGAAAACCCAACAAGGGAAAAACCATGGTGAGAAAATCTACTTGGATCTACTATCCAAATCCAACCTCACAAATGAATCAACAATTACAACAAATTAAAGGTCTTCAACCTAAGGAATTTCACAACTCCCTGCTTACAAAGTGAGGCTACAACCTCAAAATACAACTCTTTTAAGAATCAAATGACAAAGCATAACTACAATACTTATGCTTTCTTCGACTCTCTACCTTTAGCACTTTTACATCACTCTACCTTTGGTCCACTGCCTCCAATATTGACACGTGCACTTCTACCTTTGGCTCACTATCTCCAGCACTCACACAATTTGGTCAACTCGTTGTCTTCCGCACATCACTTAAACTCTTCTAATTTTGGCTCAGTACCTCTAGCAAGAATCAAACACTTTTCTACAACTTTGCACACATTCCTTTTCCTTTAGCGCATTGTTGTTAGAAAATTACATTGATCGCACATTGAACACTTGTACCTCTTTGATCACACACCTAATCTTACATTTATACCATCCACAAGCATCAAAAAATTTCTCCTTGTCGACAATCCTTAAACATATGAACATGAAACGTGCAACGACCATATTGAATCGGCTTCAACACATCTACGAGAAAGGGAAATCTAATGTGGTCCAAGCCAAGAGATAAGAAAGACCTAATTCAAATCTACACGCATCCCTATGTTGGCACACACCACAAAAACTTGTCGCAAGAAACTTAGAAAACACTGAGTTGACCCAACAAACACTCAACCCTTGAAATATTAATCTCTAGACCACAAGTAGTACCAAAGAGGCAAGATAACAACACATGGATTACATCACAAACAACAAATGATTTTCAAGAATATTTCCATGCCCTTCTTTCACAACTTCATGCATCAATATGTTGGTGCAAGCAAACATATACAAAACCAGTATCTATCGCAAACCTAGACAACACAGTCTTGAGATATAAATTTGATAACTCAACTTGTCTTACACTTTAGCAATTGAAACTTGAGGAAAGGCAATAGATAGACATTAGAGACACATCCTCCAAACCACAAAATTGCAACAATTGTAGAGAAATGCAAAGCGTTTCTCAAAACAATCCATGATTGCAATAGTTCAGTCACCATTCTACTTACTCAGGAAACTTTAGCGATAACATCCAATATCTGAAAACTGAAACACATACACTGAACACTGACTTTTTCTAACCTTCAAACCGTAGGAACATATCTTCAAATGTGGAGGAATGCGGAGCATTCTCTAGAGCCTTTTCAGAGCACTTTCCTGAGCCACTAACTATAATGGATCCTTCTATACAAATTTATAGCAACAAGCAGTGAATACAACATTCATAAAATCATATACACATTCATGAGTAACAGGAAACAATTGGTATAGCAACCCATGACATCCTTTCAAATTGAAGCATATGCAACCAACTACACACTGCCACATTGCTGACAATAGAGACAATCATCAACAACCTCTCATACTAATGGACATCAATGACAACCAACAAACTCCATACTAATGGTATCAATGACAACATCTACAACATACTTGCAACACTATGAGTGGGATGCTTTTTTGTACATTAAATGCATCTATTTTTCACTTTAATGGCCTAGTAACTAGGCTCAATAGTCTTAATCCTAGTTTAGAGTTATAAAGGACAACATCCCTCACCAAGGTAACCCTCTAGCACTATAGACATCCTAATTGTGTCTAGTCCAAATGCACCCCCCTTAAGGCATCACATCACAACATAAGGAAGTGATGCATTGAAACCTTTGTGGGGCACCTTTGTTCTCCTTATGTGAGATCATCATGTTTCCTACATACTACACAACACATCATTAGACCCAATGCATATATTAAGATATACAATCAAATGGAAATGCTAAATCTAAAACATAATTAAGTCCACGTGCAAGATCAATCAAATATACCAAACAAGACTATGAAGCCCAAACGTGATAGATACATCTTATAAGTACGATAAAAGGATCCAACCAATCACAATCTCACATCCCTAACCACTAATGGAGTGATAAATCTAAAACATAATCAAGTCTAAGTGCAAGATCAATCGGTATACCAAACAAGACTATGAAGCCCAAAGGTGATAGATACATCTTCTAAGCATGATAAAAGGATCTAACCAATCAAAATCTCACATCCTTAACTACTAATGGATTGCCAAATTCATAAAGTTTACTCATTACATTAAATGAACATGGAAATAATGTATTGCATGAACATCCCCAATATCAATAATCATCAACTTAAATGTCATAACACCCGTGTTGATAGTTAATCATCTACATGAACAATATCATAAAATCTATAATCAAGTAATTGTGACAAGAAAATGTCACAATATCCACAATTTCAAATAATCATCCACAAAATTAGATAAGCATTCATATGAAAATGTCATAGTATCCACAATTTTAAATAATCATCCATAACATTAGACAATCATCAATATGAAAATACCATGAGTGGGGGGAGTAGGTAGATAACCAAAACATTCATGTATATCCGGTATGGTAACATATAAAAACAAGGAACTAAAGGGGGACACTACATATTATTGATGAACAAGGTTGATATTAGTCTCAGGTGGAACACAAACTAAAACACCAAAAATAATGTTTTTGGGCCAAATAATTGTATACAAGAACTATGGCCTTAAAAACATTATGAGTATACTAGTAAGTGGGAACTATTTGGGCTCTTTGAACAAGTGGAGGGGTTTGAATAGGCATAAATGGGATGTGTGGGATACAAAGGGGTAGTTGATATATTAAACTAATAACTCTGGTTACTATCAAAATATGGCCTTGGAATATTTTGTCATAATCTACCTAAAGCATCCCAATCAAAAAAGACCTAGGTGTTAAACCTCTAAACTATTCATGGGTTTTTCCTCTTAAGGACACTAAAATTAATATTAGGGCCACATCAAGATTTGTGATGTGTATAGAACAAATAATTGCAAGATATTATATGTAGTTTATCAAAGTGGTAGAACCATTTCATATAATATTTATGTCACACCTTCAAGGCTAAAATTGGGAGATCAATTCATTGTTGGACCAATAGTGGACTGCCAAAGTTCTAAGAAATAAAATGAACTATGGGAAGTGCCATCATTTGCCTTCATGCAAATAAAGCTAGTAAGGTTATTAACTTCCAAGTAGAGAGAAAGAGCAAATCTTTCATATATAATTAGGAGTCTAGATGTTGATCTAGATCTCCTTTGAAGAGAGAACTACAAAATATAGTAGGATCTTGTCCTCATTGATTCTCAAAGGCTACCATTTTGTTGTTGAGTTGAATTGATGAAATGGAGTTACTAAGTCAATAAAGTTTGTGTTCTATTTAACAAGGTCCTCAAGGTCTTCATTGAATATTAGCAATATAGCTCCATATTTGTTGTGGGGCTTATTTTAGTCTAAATTATTATTTTTGTCACTGGGTATGCCACAAATTTTCCATGCATTGCGGCTAAAAGTTATTTAAATCAATATATGTTTAAGAGTGACAACATTACTAGTAAGCTCTACGATACTTTGTAAATCTTAAAACATCTTAAGTGGGTTGGCTACCCTTTCTCGATGATACTTAAAATTGCATAGGATGAACTAAAAAATAACTAAGCTAAAATAGAAAACAAAACGATAATATGCCAAGATAATAAATCTAGAATCCCTTCAATAGAATAAGATAATAAAATGCACCTAACCATAGGAAACTTATGATAAAATTAAGTACAACTCGCTTTTAATTTAGGAGATAAGAAATAATATTGTAAGAGAATTAATCATCTGTAGAAAACTTTAGACCATGAGTGGAGAAAGAAACCATATAGTATTTATTGTGTGTTTTAAATGTACATAGTTAAATACGCCTTAGAAGGCTAGACAATACCAATTTATAGAAAAGTAAATGTTAAGGCTAAGTACCACTAACACTAATAAGAAATAGAAAATTCCAAGGATTAAATATTCTTACAAAGAGCTACTATATCCTATATATACAAATCTAACCGAGCACGAAGGAATTGAATTATGTTACATGCATATATCCAAACTATACAATTACATCATAAAAGACATGTCAACAAGGGTGAAAAATCCACCAAACCTAGGTCATTTCAGTCAAGATTGTTTGTTGATTTTTCACAAACTTGGACACAAGTAATAACATTTGATAAGTAATAACAAAAGTGCTAAGACAAATGAAGTATGGGAGACAAGACAAGGTGATGGAAAAAATGCAAGGACACAAGCACATTCAAACAACAAAATTATTCATGTCAAGCCACCCCATTTCTAATTGGAAAACTATTGCACTAAGTCCTTGTCTAGCAAAAATTATTACTAAAGCAATTTTAGAGTTTATGCATGAAAATGTCTCCTAGAACAAACATGAACAAGACATGAAGGTTAAGCATAAGATGTAAAATAATGAGAGATTTAATTTGAGTTGAACTATTAGTATTATCTTTGAATACATGGACCTCCATGAAATGGTATTTGTTGGGGGCAATTATTTTAACAAAAGTGGGGAGACCAACTAATTGTTACAAGAAAAACACAAGAAGGTTTCTTCCTATTTTGTGATTAGAGAAAAACCTTAGTAAGCATTTGTAGAATTGCATGTTTGCAAGGGAATGGAGCTGCAATATTTTTCCATTGATTGTTCTTAGGAAAAGGTAGCTTTCTCCACATGTATCAAGGTTTGATTTATGGATGTATGGTTCTTTGTATCTCAATTCTAATATTATGTTGAAGGTGATTTATTTTTCCATATGCACACATTGTATATGTTTTTCAATTGTATATAAGAGATTCATGTGCAACATTGCAAAGGTGACAACCATTAATCTCTTAGAGTATATGTTACCTCAAAAAAACAACTAAAACAAAAGAGCATAGATAACAGTGAATTTTGGAACAAATTAATTATGATGCATGGATAAAAGTAAAAATATATGTTATAACCACATTATCATTACAAAATACACCAAAAGAAAAAAAGATATAATCACAAGTACCAAGATAGAAAGTCATCATTCAATCATGGATGACTTGTAGAACATCTCATATGCCTCAATAACTTCTAAATGCCACATGGACTCTCGATCAGGAAAGCTTGATAAATCAACAATCTTATGCCCCTATGGAAAACAAAGCTTGCCAATTAACAACATAATAAAATTCATCAAATTTACATTGTAAATAATCAACATTTAAATCACGAAACATTAATTCTAAGTTGCAAGTAGTTAAACATGTTTATATTGCAAACTTCAAATATACTAAAGATGATCCCATATGATTTAAGTGTTTCCAATAAACTAGAGAAATCTACAATACAAAATGCAATAAAATGTGACAGCTCATGTAATTTGCAAGCTCATAGAAATGTTCACTCTTGTCATGGCTCCTTCCTATTGAAATTATAAAACCTTATAATTAATATTCTAAATAATTATAAAGGTAATAGTAGATGATAAATAATGGTAATAATAATTAATTAATAAATTAAACAAGAATTAATTTTAAAATATTTATTAATTAGATTAAAAAAAATTCTAATAGTGGCATGATATGATGGTTAAGTTGTTGTGTTGTTCTTACCATCAAGGTTTAAGCCCCATTAGGGGTGTAATTGTTGAATGTTTAAATTGGGGATGAGGTCCCTCATTTGTGACCTCACTAGTTCATAGCTTCAGGTCAAAAACATTTACCCCTTATAAAAAAATTTAAAAGATAGAACAAATTAAAATAATAATTATTTTAAACAAAGATAAATTAAAATAATTAAAATAATTGCTTTTAAAATTAGATGAAAACTAAGATTTATTCATAGAAAAAAATCATTACAAAAATCAAATGAGATATTTATGTTTATTTTAAAGATAATGTTTGAAATTATCTCGAATCAAATTTAAATTATTTAACTTGTTTTCAAAGTTGATATTTTATCCAAAAAAAAAAACATTTTTGACTTATCCTAGAAATATTTCAAAAATTAAATATTGAAAAGAAGAGAATGAAAGAATATTTTACTTATTTATTTTCTATTTATCCTAAAAATTGTTTTAAAACAAAAATTATTAATAAATATATTCAATAGAAAACATTGAGAAAATATTATAATAATCTTAGATAATTATTTGTTTTGAAAATTTAAAAAAAATAAAGAATTGTTTTAAATATATTCCTTAATTAATTTATAATTGAATTTAAAATCTAAATTATACAACTTTTATATGTTTTACATCTAAACTTCAATAATTGTTAAATTTTGATTAAAAAATTCTTAAATTTAGTTTTAATTTATTTTTAGTTCCTCCCAAGGAACTATAGGCACCACCAAAATTTAACTAGTTATTAATAACTCTCATGTTAACCAATGAGAACTTGAGTAATTTTTCTATTTGAATTTTTCAATCTATTATTAATGTATTATTAATGTATAGATGTGAATTATATAACAAAATATATTTCAAAAATCAATTCTCTTCAATCTAATTGGTACACAATTTTCACCGATTTTGGCGCTTCCATTACTTCCATTAACAATTATTATGGAATGGTGGGTAATAAAAAATATTGCAAACCTTTTGCATTTAATTTATATAGTCACCTCAACCATTGATTATAATAATCTTTTAAAGATTTCTAATTGCTTTACATTGAAATGAAATATTGATTTACTTTGTTAATGATTTTTTTAATCTGTTGTGCATCTATATTATAATTATAAAATTTAATATTTGAAAAATAATTTATTTATTTATATTAGCATCCATATCATAGATATAAAATTTAAAAAGTTCAAAAATAAAAATAAAACATTACTAAAATATTAGTTCAAAATATTTTATTATAATTTTTTTATATATATAATTCAATTTGATTTGAGAATTTATAATTTATTGCGATTTTTAATAGTTATAAATTTTATTAGAGATTAATAGACTAACATTTATAATATCAAAAGATAATTCTTAATAAAAGAAAAATAAAAAATATATATTTATAAAAGAAAAATAAAATAAATTTACAATTTGTTTTATAATTTCACTTTTAACTTTAAATGTATGTTTACTTATTAAGTTTTTTTTACAATCACACTTTTTATTTTAGATGTTTGTTTATAAAATATAAAGATGCATTAAAAATATATTAGAAATATTTTTCTTTATATTATATAACAAATAAACATTGAAAACAAATTTATTTTTTTATAAATTTATGAAATATTGATTTACTTATCAAGAAAAAATCAATGATAAATTTACTTATTATACATAAATTTACTTACCAATCTATTTTAACCATCAAGAAAACATTTTTAAACTGAAAATAAGCATTGAAAACAAATTTATTTTTTATATTATAACATTCATAACTTAAACCTTTTTATACACAATGTCAAGTTAATTATAAAAATACATAAAATTATTTATAGACAACTTAAATTTTTTAACAACATATAATAGAGTTTAGATTTGTTATATCTCTCATATATCAACATAGGTAAATATAAAAATATTTTAAATTATATAATTTCAAAACAAAATGAATGAATTTATAGAAGATTATTTTTATTAAAGTGGTAGAATCTAACCCCAATACTAACACTAAGTATAAGTCTAACCATAACCCCAACCCTAAAACTAACATTAATTAACTTCAAACCAAACTCTAATTTTATATCCAAACCTAAATATAACTATGATTCTAAAACTAACATTAATAAAACCGTAATTGAACCATAACCCTAACCCTAATACTAAGCCCTGCCCCCATTGAACCATAACACTAACCCCAAGCTTTATTATAGAACCTTAATCTTTACCCCAACCCTAATCCTAATTCAACCCTATACCTAATTTTAATTAAATTCCAACCCTAATTGAACCTTTTAAACTAACAAATAAACATTGAAAACAAATTTATTTTGTATATTATAACATTCATAACTTAAACCTTTTATACACAATGTCAAGTTAATTATAAGAACACATAAAATTATTTATAAGCAACTTAATTTTTTTAACAATATAATAAAATATAATTTAAATTTAACTATAAATGGTATAGAGTTTAGATTTATCTCTTATATATCAACATAGGTAAATTTGAAAATATTTTAAATTATATAATTAAAAAAAAAAGGAATGAATTTATAGAAGATTATTTTTATTAAAGTGATAGAATCTAATCCCAATATTAACACTAATTATAAGTCTAACCATAACCCCAACCCTAAAACTAACACTAATTAACTTCAAACCTAACTCTAATTTTATATCCAACCCTAAACATAACTATGATTCTATAACTAACATTAATGAAACCCTAATTGAACCATAACCCTAACCCTAATACTAATTGTTGTCCCAATTGAACCCTAACACTAACCCCAAGCTTTATCATAGAACCTTAATCTTTACCCCCAACCCCAACCCTAATCCTAATTCAATCCTATACCTAATTTTAATTAAAGTCTAACCCTATTTGAACCTTAAACTTAATTGAACTCATGTTTAGGGTTAGGGTTCAATTAAGGTTAGGGTTGAATTAAGGTGATGATTAGGGTCAAAATTCAAATAGGATTATGGTTGGAGTTTAATTAAGGTTATGGTTGGAGTTTAATTAAGGTTTATATTCACTTAGGGTTAGGGTTCAATTAGTATTCAATTAGGGTTACAATTCAATAAGGGTTTAATTAAGGTCAAGGTTAAGATTAGTCTTAAATTAGGGCTAGGATTGGAGTTAGGGTTCAATTAAAGTAAGGGTTATTGTTTATTTTAGGGTTAGGGTTCAATTAGAGTTCTCTAGGGTTTTGATACAATTAGGGTTAGGTTTCAACGATACCTAGGTTTACGATTACAATTCAATTAGTGTTAGAGTTAGGGTTATAATACGAGTTCAATAGGTTAGGGTCAGGGTTTAATTAGTGTTAGAGTTAGGCTTGCAATAATAAAATTTTCCATAATGATATGGAAAGGCATTCAATTGAATTCATATCCAAATGCACAAATAAGAATTGGTAATTAAGAATTCTCTAGAACTAAAATTATGACAACAAATATAATCCTTGTTAGTTTTATGATCAGATATAATGCATAGAAAATTAATTCAAAATCAGACACAATAACACAACAGATACCCTGGGAAAACCCTCCTCTTAAGGGAGAAAAACCCAGCAACAATATTTCACTTATATATTATTCAAGAATCAACTCTTCTTGTACAATAAGGTCAAACTCAAGGCCAAGTAATAACACCAATTCTAGATGCAAAATACATATTACAATCTACACAACATATATATCAAGATTTTCACTTGATAGTACTTCGATATGCTCTTGAAGTAAATCGCATTTAGATAAAATCACAATTTTCCCAAGAGATAATTCGCACTTGAATGTAGAATGAATGTCGAACTTGCTTGATGATCTAAATGAGAACAATTGAACTTGTATTTATACATTGCTTGGGAGAGGTCGCACCTCTTCAATAACAAGGTTGGCCACAAGGAGAATAATTACAAATTAAATAATTCACTTATCAAGTCGGCCAAGATAATCCCTTTTCATTTGGATGCCACCAATGAGAAAAAAGTTGGCACATAAAAACTTGTGCCAATTAAGAATATGAATTCTATAAATTAAATAGCTCTCAAGCTATAATTTAATTTATTTAATCAAGAACAAATACTATGCTAGAAGAATACGACTGAAGCTGAATATAACATCAACACTCCCTCTCAAATAGGGAGGATACTTCCAGCTACACAAAGCAAATCACCTCAATGTGATGCCTATCACTATGGCTACAACCATGAGTGAACAAGAAGAATATCACCTCATCGTGATATCAAATATTGCCTCAACACGATATCAACCATAATGGCTACAACCATACTATGGTAAGTACAAGTGTTCATCACTTGTGTGATGTTGTCACCTCAACGTGACTTTCACCATGATTCTCTCAGAGGGTGAAACACAAGTACATGTGTCATGGAGTCACACACATGACATCCACCATGACTCTCTCAGAGGGTGGAAACAAGGGCTTTCACCTCAAATCGCATAAGAGAAATGCATTAACAAGGGCTTGCACATCAAATCTCCCTCAAAGAGAAATGCATTAATGAGGGCTTGCACCTCAAATTCCTCCGTCTTAGAGGAAAATGTATTAACAAGGGATTTCACCTTGAACTTCTCTCACATAGAAGAACTCATTAATCAAGGAATTTCACCTCGAACTTCTCTCACAGAGAATAACTCATTAAACAGGCTCACTAATACTGAGACTCTTTCTCAATTAAGGCTGGATTCTCCACCATACCAAGCTTATCTCGAGAGTACACAAACTTGATTCTGGAGAGAGGCTTGGTGAGAATGTCTGTCATCTGCTCATCAGTGTTGATATACCTCAACTGTATAGCCTTTCACAGTACCATATCTTTGATATAGTGGTACTTGATCTCAACATGCCCAAATAATCCTACAAGGAGCTTACGAAGCCACACTGCTTCCTGAGCTGCCATACAAGCTGCAATATACTCTGCCTTGGCAGTACTCAATGCCACAAATGACTACTTCTTGCTGCACCAGGATATCATAGTAGATCCCAACCTGAAGAATATCTCAATCCATATCCAACTGTGCCATGCAAGTATCTCAGGATATGCTTTGCTACAACAAGATTACCATCTTCTTCAGGCTCAACAGGCTCCCTCTGAATCTTCAAGCACTTGCATCAACCTTCTGACTTCTTCGTCCAAGATTTCCTACAACACTTTGACTTAGATAAATGTTTTCCAGCGCACACCTCTAGTATTGAAGAGAGTTCAAGATAGTCCTCCTCGACCTCATCCCATATCTCACTATTCTGAATAGGTTTGCAGGGCTACCAATGACAAATCCAGAAGACAATCTTGAGCAATTTTGATCTCAGCAGCTGAAGGGATCCTCTAAGGGTTTACAACAATCTTCACTTATTCTTAGTGAGTTACAAAACTCCCTCTTGATCCATACTTCAAAGATTGAAAAGATGACTTCTGGAAGTGAACTCCCTCTGACCACCAACTCAACTGCTTGATCATTTCTTTGGTCGACATGACTTCCTCATGAGATGCCTCAAGCTTTTCATCACTAAGCAATCTCTCAACACCTTCTGCTCTTAGATCTATCTTGGAAGCATTTTGGAGAGAGATTACTAACAGTTTATAACTATCCAAAGAAATACCAAGACTAGAATCATACAAGGTTTACTATCTCAGGTTATAGCATAAATACATAATAATTTATGAGCAATATTAAAACATAAATGAATCAACCTATAAGAGAAATATATCAAAATATCAAAATGAAGGGATAAAGAAACTTATCTTTATTTGATATAACTCTTTCTTCCATCTTTTACTCCTCTCGAGAGTGCCAAACTCAACACAACAAAAGAACAATTTGCACAACTATAGATTTCTTGAATGCAATATGCAATTAGCATGTAAAGCCAACTCTCTCCAAGAGTTCAAGGCTTTATCACAGTTCATGCATTAGAGAATGATACCATCGAAATTATAATTCTCTTTTTATTTCAAAGTCACACTCAGAAATCTTCACAACCAGCATGCAATAAAAGAAATCTTCAAAAACTCTTATGCTAGTGAACATAATTCAAGAGAAACCACTCTCTCTTTACTAATTACAAGATCCAACTAGAAATGATATAACTCAAACAAAAAATACTTATCTCTTTAAATATTCTGATGGAAGCACATACTAGACATAGTATGATATGCTGCTTCTTGCGCTCAAATCAACACACAACCTTCACGGCTTGAACATAAGCCCATGGCTTAGAATAGAAATTCCCTAGAATCCTTCTAAGGAGAGATCTCATCCACATCCGCAAATGAAGCATGTTGATTAGGCCTGGTGGGGCAATCCTTTGCATAGTGACCAAACTTGTCACAACAAAAACATTGGACTTTGGAGAGGTCCCACTTCTTCTTGAATGCAGGAGCACCATCAGTTCCTTTATCTCTATTCCTTTTGAAATAACCTTTCTTTCCACCTTTCCCTTTCTCCTTTGAGGATTGAGCGGAAAGAACATGAATGTCTTCATTAGAGCTTCGACCAATACCTCTCACGACCAACCTAGACTCTTCTTGAATACAATCTGCCCTCAAACGGTCAAACTTGGGAAGTTTCGATCTTGCACTGATTCCTTGAATGTAAGACTCCCAAGATGAAGGAAGACCATTAAGAGCCAACATGGTCAAGTCCTTGACATCAACAATATGATCAATGGTAGAGAGTTGATCTCTCAATTCGGAAATCTTCATGAAGTAAGCGATGATAGATTTTCCTTCCACCATCTTCACATGATGAAGTTGTTGCTTCAGTGCAAGTGCCTGGCTTGTGTTGTTGATTTTGTACATCTCCTCCAAGGTTTTGAACATGTCTCTTGTCATCTTCAACTTGGAGACAATCAGAACAATATGATCCTTAATGGAATCAACCAACATCTTCTTCGCCTTGATGTATTTCTTTCTCCACTACAACTTCTCTTCTTCCTCCGTTGGTTCGGGAACTTTGGTTTCCAAAAACTCAGCCAAGTCATTCTCTTCCAAGGTGAGCATGATTCTGAACCTCCATGATGTGTAGTTGGATGCTCCCTCAAGTCTATCTTCAACCTTAAGACCGTTCACCATCTTGACTAAAATAGAGATAGATGAAGATATGAAAAGAGAATAGAGAGTATCGCTGCAATACCAAATCTGATCACGATCTTCTTCAAACCCGCTCTGATACCATGTTAGTTTTATGATCAGATATAATGCATAGAAAATTAATTCAAAATCAGACACAATAACACAACAGATACCCTGGGAAAACCCTCCTCTTGAGGGAGAAAAACCCAGCAACAATATTTCACTTATATATTATTCAAGAATCAACTCTTCTTGTACAATAAGGCCAAACTCAAGGCCAAGTAATAGCACCGATTCTAGATGCAAAATAGAGATTACAATCTGCACAACATATATAGCAAAATTTTCACTTGACAGTACTTCGATCTGCTCTTGAAGTAAATCGCACTTAGATAAAATCACAATTTTCCCAAGAGATAATTCGCACTTGAACGTAGAATGAATGTCGAACTTGCTTGATGATCTAAATGAGAACAATTGAACTTGTATTTATACATTGCTTGGGAGAGGTCGCACCTCTTCAATAACAAGGTCGGCCACAAGGAGAATAATTACAAATTAAATAATTACAAGGTCAGCCACAAGGAGAACAATTGAACTTGTATTTATACATTGCTTGTTGTTGTTGTTGTTGTTGTTGTTGTTGTTGTTGTTGTTGTTGTTGTTGTTGTTGTTGTTGTTGTTGTTGTTGTTGTTGTTGTTGTTGTTGTTGTTGTTATTCTTATTGTTGTTGTTGTTATTGTTATTGTTGTTATTATTCTTATTATTATTATTGTTATTATTATTATTGTTATTATTGTTATTATTATTATTCTTATTATTATTATTATTAAAGATGACAATCTCAGTGCACTCCTAATAAGGAAATGTAGTCTTTAGAGAGTGATGCAGGACCCTAATGGTCCCAATGAGTCTAGGTCTTTGGGCAAAGCATATGCCTATCCTTTATGAATAAAAGTCTACGTGTTTGGGTAGATACCTATCTCGAATGGATAGATGAACTCCTATCACATACCCATAGATATCTAACCTATATGGTTTGATGTTTTTTTTTTTCAATTGGACAAATGTCTATCTTGTATGGATAGAAGCACTTGAATATACAAATGAATGAACACTTAATAACTTGAGAAAATAATAAACCAAAAAAAATGTGGTATTTTTTGATATGTCAAAAGCTCAACATCATGCTTAAAAGACCACAATCTAAATAGCCCTCCCTCGTGTCCTTTTATCCAATGTCAAATTATTAGTGAAATTGTTTAGTGCCAACCAAAATCACATCAAAGTGGCTCTTATAAGTGTTTCACATAACCAATTTTGAACTAAGGTTAGATATTGATTTTGTCAAGCATTTCCAACTTCCATCAAATCTAAATGTTTTCTAATTATGTGTAATAGTAATATTGGAATTTCTTTATGCCACAACTACCAGCTCAAAAAAAGAAA
Source organism: Sequoia sempervirens (assembly GCA_007258455.2). Lineage (NCBI taxonomy): Eukaryota > Viridiplantae > Streptophyta > Pinopsida > Cupressales > Cupressaceae > Sequoia > Sequoia sempervirens. The sequence continues at coordinate 91,090 of VDFB02144268.1, forward strand.
CAAATCCAATCAAATAATAACCATTTATGACAAAATACATTATTGATTGTTTGAGTCAAATGAAAGTCCATATTCTACTTCTACAAATTTTGAACTCATTGTAACCCAAGGTACAATAACCATTGACCGCTACCTTCCAATAGTTTTCCTATAACTCTCATGTGTATTTTCTCCATCAAACACAATAAGCAAATGTTTTGTTAGTTTTAATTTTTATACCATTTATATTATGTATGATATTTCTAAAGTTTCCTCAAATATGTAGCATATGGGATCCTTTGTTCACATCATAACTATCATGATATCTATTGCGGCCACAACGTGCTTAAGATTGTTTTAGCTTCAAGCACCTAATTTTAATTTGTAGCTTCCTATCTTTTTATTAGTTTGTTTGTCTTGTTTCTCGATTTTCTTGGTTATTTCAAATAATGGTCCTTAGATCTATTCACATACAAAGCCTACTTAAATGTCTTAATTTATGTCTTATGTTTCATCCCATACTGTATTTTTGTTTGAATACCTAGTCTTTGAATAAATTTGTTTGTATCTAAGCCTAAGTCAAAGTAATCCTTGTTAGGAAATTATCAAATTGATCAAACCATTTCCTATATAACCCTATGAGAGAAAAGCATGTGTACAAGCTAACAAAATAACTACAAGCAAATATTAAAGACATCACAAAATTACAAAAGATATAACTTGGGAAAACCTTCGTGAGGAAAAAGACCAACCTCCAAATGCGTCCACACTCAATGTATTATTTAACAATGAAATATTGCACTACACTTACAAATTCTCCATAAATACTTCTAAAACATCAAGTTCCTCCAATGCATACTCCATGTGTCCAAGCATAATGGATGACCATGCAACAACACATCCCATGACGCTTCACAATGCACACTACAAGAAAGCTTAATACAAATGATGGTCAACCCAACCACTAAACATCTACTTGCTTTTATAGAATCAAGCTCCCACAAATACAAGTGTGGTGTTGGCAAAACCATGAGAGCACAAAACCATTGACAACAACATTTACTTTTTGGTACTAAGTTTTCCCAATATTAAATATTTTTCCAATATGCAACCCATGCATAAAATTTTTAACCAATGTTACAAGACAAGTTTACAAGTGGGCCCAAATAAATATTTAATGTGGCTAAAAACATCTCCAAAGATATGCCACAAATAAATATTTATTTTAACATAATAAAAATATTTATTTTCTTGTGCAACATGTACAACACCCCTTTTTTCCCAACATTCTCTCACTTGTATACTTTGACTAAGGGTGACTCAATAAAACATGTCGTCATAGCCAACCATGTAGCCATATGAATCTCCAACATGCTCCCATGCTCCATCAAGATACATGCAATAAAATCTATGTTGGCCAACTTCCCAAGCAATAACTCCTCTCACCCTCCATCATGTCACATATGGAATAAAAGGAATAGGCCAGGTGAAGATGCACCAATCCGAAAAATACAAGCATCAAAATCCAAGTAATAACAAAGGTTCCAAGCTACTATAAGGCAAAAAACCCACATGACTAGAAATAGCAACCACATCAAATACTAATACATCTGTAAGAGAGGAGGAGCAACCACGTTCAAGGCCCCAGGTCATGGAGACCCAAGAGCGGAAGGCTGCCCTAACTTACCTCAACTTAAAAGAGTGTTTTGAAATGAGGGGCAAGAATGATGAGGACTATAAGGTCCTTCAATCACTTTGTAGACCCAAAACTTAGAATGGGGCTAGGCGAGCAAGTTTTCAGGTTCAACATTGTGCCTCAAGTAGCTCTCTGCCTGAGGATGAAAGCGTAGTTTCGGGACAACACGGTGCGTTGGTATCTCTCAGGTGCACTAGTGTTTGTACGACCAGAGGACTAAAAAGACAAGGTGAACCACCAGAAAACAAGCTGATGGTCTAACTAGTCACTTCCAAAGGGCTAAAACAGAGCCATAAAGTAAGACAAATACGAACGAATGTGATAAAGAAAGTAAATGAGAGTTAAGGTGACAAGAATGATCTCACAAAAGAGCCTGTTTGCCAGCTAGCTCCAAGAAGCATGTCCAATGGGAAGTGTAACACCTCTACAAGCTCCAGATGCAGGAATCTGCCAAGGACATAAGTGTGCCACACAGACATCTGCATGCTGCACAGGTGTCCCCCACAATTATTCCTCTACCGACGCACAAAACGGATGCCAAATGGAGTGAAGGTAGCGGGCTTATGTGGAATTTAGCCTTCGAATTTGGTTTAAAGTGAGGAAGGGTAAAAGGGGAATTTGCATAAGGGGTGCAAATTCACTCCTATACATTTTTCCCCCACTTTAGCGAGCATGAATACTGATGAGTGCTTCGGTAAAGTAGATCAAAGTAGTAAGGTTAGAAATGTATACCTGAACCGTCGAGGAAGCAGACCACGATCTGGCGTACTTGAGAGTGCAGGACAAGTAAAGGACTTCATAGCCCCATAGAACTATGAAGTTGAAGAATGAAAGCGTCTTACAGGCCCGCAGACCTGCAAGGAGGCAACCCACAAGATCTCACATGAAGGAAGCCCCGAGAAGTAAGCGCCTCACAAGCCCACAGACTTGCAAGGAAGGTGTCCTCCAAGATCTCTCACATTTAGGAAACCCAAACAAAAGTGTCTTACAAACCCGCAAACCTGCAAGGAAGCGTCCCCCAAGATCTCTCACATGGAGGAAGTCAAGAAAGCACCCTACAGACTCGTAGACCTGCAAGGAAGGTGTCCTTCAAGATCTCTCGCATGAAGGAAACCTAAGAAAGCGCCCTATAGACCCACAGATCTGCAGGAAGGTATCCCCCAAGATCTCTCACATGGAGGAAACCAAAGGAGGGGGACTCCGCAGAGTCAAAAAGCGGCTTCACAGGCACACCTGTAAAGCGACATGTTTACCCGCAGATAGAACATGTCAAAAAGCGGTCATGCGAGCAAGTAAGCGAACAATCACACAGACCGTCAACAAGTTGGAAGACTTTCAAAGGGGTCCCTTAGGAACCCTGGCATGAAGAAGGGGTCCACTCAAAGGATGCATTGTTCGAAAGCAAGTGTTTTCATTCTCGAATTGATTCATCATCAAGGAATTTGAAAGGAAGAATATGCCCCCACGCGAGGGGAAGGTCAAATTTGCTCCCACCTCGAACGAAGGTTCTCAAGTTCTTTCTTTGCGAACCCATGATGAAGGAAACACGTTCCATTAGGGTTTCAAGTCGAGAATGTGATTCTTGAAAAGAAGTTTGTGAAGATTCTCGAGAAAAGATTCGCTGGCAACGAATGTGTTTTTTGAAAATCAAAATGTTGAAGAAGTGGCGTTGTCACACATGAGAGGGACAACTCAAGCAAAGAAGAGAGAAAGATAAAGGAAAAGCAAAAGAAGACACAAACAAAGGGCATAGGGGTAGCCTAATGTTTCGAGGTCATAACTACTCATATATATATATAATGAACTGTCATCAACCCCCTACTACATCAGACCATGTGAAGAATGCACGAGAAGACAAAGTGAAAATAAAAAGTTGGGTCAACATGGATGGAAGCCTAAATGCCCCCAACACTTTGCATCGTCCCCAATTTATCAAAAATCAAGTCACAAACATGGAAGAATGATGATATAAATAGAAGAAGGTTTACAGCACAAAAACCACCTCTATATCCAAGCACCAACAGGAGTAACGAGGGTCATCCAAGCACATAGCACGATCATGGGGGGACACATCAGAACACACACACACACACACACACACACAAAAGATAAAGAAGAGGCCTCCCTCTAACACTGATCGACCAAGAGGTCATCCGCTTCCCACTCTAGATCGTCGTAGGGGAAGGAGGACGAGCCTACAGTGGTGGAATGTTAAGAGGAGTGTTTGAACCTCCCGCAACAAGGTCTAAGGAAGAGGGCCCCACAAGGTTCTCTCCACCAAGCTCTTGTGGAGTTAAGGTCAGCAATTTTGCGAAGATCACCAACAAGGTTAGAACCTCATCTAGAGAGTTAAACATGCACTTAATAGGAGTGCCATGTTTTACCTCAATGGACGGAGAAGGTTGCACCCAAGATTCACAGCTAGGCTCACCGAGTGATTCGGGAACGGTGACGAACTCAAGAGAAGCCGGACTAGTTCCATCATTAGGACAAAACAAGTCAGAGTGGTTCATAGGTGTGCTCCTCTTATGTCCTACGTTGCTGGAAGGACCACTCTCCACCTTCTGCTTCGTCGGGGGATGTGAACTCCCCACAAATGAAGCCAGAGGCATAGAGGAAGAGGAGGCAGAGAGAACCGCGGTAGACACCACCAAAGTGTTCGTCATATCTACGGGTTTTGGGAAAGGCGAGACATCCAGGAGGGACATCAAGAGAGGCGGCTCCATTGAAGGAGCGATGAACACCTGCACCTTTTTGGGGTCAGGCGCATTCATACTCATAGCGGAAGCCGAAAGTGATACAAAGCTGGTTTGAATGGAAGCAGAGGGGAGGAGAGAGGAGGACGCAGTGGGAGGCCCTGAAGTAAGGGCGGTTGTCTCATCTTCCTTCCTCTGTAAGGCGGCCTACTCAGCCATGAGAGCCTTTCGCCGGCGCTTACGCTTGCACGCAAGGCAATTTTTGTGACTCTTTGAACTAGAGGTCGGGGGTTGTGAAGGAATGGAGGGCTCCTACTCAGCCATGGGAATCTCCACTACAATCGTTTCTAGCGAAGGAACAGACTCCTGAATGGGAGTAGGAGGAGCAAGTTGAGAAGCAGCGAAGGGAGTCAACTCAAGTGCCTCAGCAGCGGGCCTCTTCCCGTTTACTGCTTTGGGAGCGGTAGTGATAGGAGGCTGCAAAGGTCAAGACAAAGAGGACTCTCCACGGGGACCTTTTCCTCTACCATACAGGTAGTACCAAGGTCCAGGCGATTTAGTAGGGAGGTCTGATATCCTAATCTTGGGTCTACATCAAGGAGGGATCATCGGACTTAACAGGTAGAAGCCAGGCTTGCTCATCCAATACTCCTCCGAAGAGAGGAGAGTAGACGAGTCATCTTGAGGGGAGGCAATCTTCTCCTTCCCTTTTCGAGAAGGGGAGGTAATCGGTTGTTGTGCTACAAGAAGAGCCAATTTTGGTTGTCCTTTATCCCCGGTCTTGTACTTTGTGTAGTTCTTGCAAAGTAGAATCGTTCTTGGAGGAAGTGGACCAATCGGAGCAGGCCAAAAATGGTCTAATGGATATCCCCCGCGGGACACCAGAGGCTAGTAACTAGTGTCATGCATTACATGTACGGCACCTTCATGGGAGAATTTTAAACATTTATGAATAACAAAGGCAATTCCATTCATGGAAGCTAGCCAAGGTATGCCTAGCTTCATCCTAAACAAATATGACTCTGGAATGACATTTAAAACTGTCAATGGCCCTAGGTCCAACTAGGACGAACAAAGTTATCGAGCCATATGGTTTCAAACAAAGGCCATCATGCGTGCGGATGGTAGACTTTTTTTCTTCATATTATTTTCTATGTAACGAATTAAGCCACAATGTCTCTTTCGTGATAACATTCACTCAACTCGCGAGGTTTACTAAGACTCCTATCACAATGTTACCATTGAGGTGAGCGGAAATATAGAGGGGAGAGGGCTTGTTGTTTAAGGGCAAGTCCTACGATGTGAATGTCACATCTAGGGAACCGAGCACAGGTTGTGCGATACGAGTAACTGTGACCATGTTAACATAGGCCTCGAGCTGAGTGAGAGAATCAATGGGATCGACAATCATGTTAGCAAAATGTGACAGAAATAGGTTCGTGTATATCTATAATTCACTATTCACTTTCGCCACTGATTTATGTGTATTTTGTTTGCTTCCATCAAGACGAATAGTATCGTCTTCAATGTAGTCTTGTATCTCATGATGTAGGTGCATACAGCGTTCAGTATCATGTTCGTTAACTCGATGGTACTGATGGTAGATACTTGCATCATACCAATTAGGGTAAGGTTCCTTAAGAGGTTTAGGGTTTGGCAAGGTTACGATCTTATCCTTCAACAACTTTTGCAAGATGGAAGAATAAGATTTTGGTAACTTTGTGAACTTTTGGTTGCGTCTAAGGCCATTGTCATCTATAGCGGCTACTACATTTGCAACAGTTTTTCCTTTCCTAGAGATTGATATGATAGGCTTTCCTTTAGAACGGGAGTATGAAGAGGGTCCCCCGAACTAAACCACTGTTTGTTGATACTCCCATAGGGCTGCACACAAATGCGCGAAAGAAGGGTATTTCATAAGGGAAAACTTCTCTTGCCAAGGCCTTTGTAAGTTCCCTATGAATACCTTTTGCACGTCAGAATTGGGCAACGGATACGAGATTTGTGAGAAGAGCGCTTCATAACATGCGATGAAATCAGTAATCTTTTTGTTATCACCTTGTTTGCATCGAATGAGATCCAAAAAGGTCATCTTTGGCCCGATGTTAGCTTGGAATTGTCATAGAAATTGGTTTACAAGTTGGTCCAATGAGAAAATGGAATTATCGGGCAAGGAATAGTACCACTCGAGTGTCATGTCCTTGAGAGATTGAGGGAATAGTTTAGCCATCAACGCATCATGATGGAAGAAATTTGTGCACAAGGCGTTAAAGGCAGACACATGTTTGTGGGTCCCCTTTATCACTATATTTCTCAAATTTAGGAATCTCCATTCCCTGATGGAAGGGAGTGTTCAAAATTGCGACCAACAATGGGCTATGTTGGAAGAAGGGTTGGAAGATAGGCTGGGCAAAGGCTTGGGAGAGACTCGCCAATTGGCTCTGCATCTTACCCATATTCTAAAGAAGAGTGTTCAGAATAGGGCCATTAGAAGATAGAGGGCCAAAGGAACCTCCTCCAAAACCACCACCGAAGTCACCACTAGAACCATTGGTGTGACCACCACCAGTAGGGCCTCCACCAGAGCCATCTCTGCTTCCAAAGCCACCATCATGACCTCCACTAGAACCACTTCCACCAGCACCACCTCCGCCACCAAAGCCACCGCCACTACCAAAGCTCGCACCGCTCATCCCGCCAAAACCTCCACCACTAGAGGTGACAGGAGGGGTAAAGTTGAAACCCAGGGGGATCTTGTTCACTTTGATAGTGTCAGATCCCTCAGAGGCAGAGGGGATGTTGATTGAGGGTATGGTATCAATCATGTATACAAACATAGGCATCGACAGTCCTAGCTATCTCTCATTATCTTCAAAAGTGGCTCCTTGTATAATGTTAGGATTGCTTGGAGGAGCACATGCATCGGTTAGACTAGAGAGACTAGCCAAGAGTTCTATGTTTGTTTGGTCTTTCCCCACCATATACTTTAGTTCATTGATAACCCGAGCGGCTCTTGCCAACTTCGAGTCTCTTTCCAAGTGATGTTCCAAGTCACCCAACCCTTTGTTGAGGGCGGAGACATATTCTACAAGTATGTGAATAGCCTCATGCTCATGTACCGACGATGGTGTAGGAGACATGGGAGGAGTGGGGACATGATCAGTTTCGTCAGAGAATCCTATCTTGCCCCTCAACAACTGCTCCTGCATGGCCAGACCAATGGCAGGACAAGAGAAAAGGCCTGTAGAAAAATTAGTAGTGACCTTCGTCCTTTCCATCGGAAGGTGTCGTATACTTCTCCTAACAATATACCCAGAGGTTGTCGACTGGATTGTGATGCTCATAAACCTTCACAACACTCAGGGGCTCAACGATCACAAGGTATAAGGGAAAAGCCTCAACACCAACTGATGAACAGACGTTGGTTCATGTCGAGTTCGCCAAAAATGTAAAAGAGGGGGACCAACCACGTTCAAGGCCCCAGGTCACGAAGAGCCAAGAGCAGAAGGCTGCCCTAACTTACCTCAGCTTAAAAGAGTTTTGAAAGGAGGGAGGAGAATGATGAGGACTATAAGGTCCTTCAATCACTCTATAGACCCGAAACTCGGAATGGGGCTAGGTGAACCGATTTTTGGGTTCAACACTGTGCCTCAAGTAGCTCTCTGCTCGAAGATGAAAGTGCGTTTCTGGGACGACAGCACGGCGCATTGGCGTCTCTCAAGTGTGATGGCATTTGTATGACCAAAGGACTAAAAAGACAAGGTGAATTGCTAGAAAATAGGCTGGCGGCCCTAGCTAGTCACTTCCAAAGGGCGAAAACAAAGCTATAAAGTAAGACAAATACAATCGAATGTGATAAAGCAAGCAAATGAGAGTTAAGGTGACAAGAATGATCTCACAAAAGAGCTTGTTCGCCAACTAGCTCCAAGAAGCACGTCCACTTGCACACAAGAAAGAGGAAAATTGTTGGGGGGTTGTATAGGGGTTTGCCTTAGTCAGACCCCCGTTTTGGTGTTTCCACCTCCATAGATAGCCAAGTTTGCAACCATGGGGAAATATTTGATAAAGAAGGAAATGAAGTAAAGAACACAAAAACACTACCAAACAATAATGTGCTACTCAACCAAATCATAGAGAAGAGGAGTAGAAAGCTTACCACCTCCACTAAGAGCTCACTAGCTAATGGAGGAGAAAATGAGACTAAAGCCCCTACTACAATGGTGTTGTTCCACACTTGCTCTACGAAGTTGACGGAGTGTTGCTATTGTAACTATGGAGTGCCAAAGTGTTGCTTGAAAGCTTAGAAGGCAAGAAGTGGATGCTAGAATGCTTGGAGAGTGATCAAGTTGAATGCTTAGAGGATTGCTTGAAGAGATGAAATGAAGGAATGAAGAGTGAATTTGAAGGAGAGAATGAGAAAAACGGCCATATTCGGGTCGGTTAGTCGAAGAGGGCGTTACAAATCGACCTCCAATGGGAAGTGTAACGCCTCTGCAGGGTCCAAACATAGGAATCTGCTAGGGACGTCTACGCGTCGAGCGAAAGTCTGTGCGCTGCGCGGGCATCCTCGACAGTTATTCCTCTGTCGACGCACAAAACAGACGCCAAGTGGAACGAAGGTAGCGGGCTTATGTGGAATTTAGCCTTCGAATTTTGTTTTCTAAAATGAGGAAGGGTAAAAGGGGAATGTGCATAAGGGGTGCAAATTTGCTCCTATACAACATCTAATCATCCATACCTCCAAAGGCATCCAAAGCCATTAGTAGAACTCATGCCAACAACATCTCTAACCAATAAACCACAATCACAAGTTCCTTATAAAACCTATCAATGAAGAACATACATATCCAAGAACTCCCACTACATTGGTAATGTCAAAGCAAAAAAAAGATTAAGGCATACCAAGTCTACCAATATGGCTAATAATCAAAACCATGTAGTAACGAAGGACAATCACAATGATCTGCACATGCAATGAAAAATTGTTGCATACTCCCTCACAACTAGCTGTCATAACTCTCCTAGGCTCACCATGACCAAACATGTGAACATAAACCTCCAGAAAGTAGCCATAGAACAAAGAGAGATAACCTATAAATTATATCACATAAAATGTCCTACCAATACCTCAAATTGCTTAGTTGTGCTAAGTAAGATCTCCTTCACAACCCCAACAAAAAATTATTAACACCTGTAGCATCGAAAATTATCACCCTTGACAATTTCACACTAAGTTTAGCTCCCCTCTATGTGCTTGGACCTAATTATGCATTAAATTACCTATTTTATAAATATCTTCAAAAAAACAAACAAAGAGAAATAAATATAAGCATTCAATATTTGCCCCCGACACTTTGGGCCCCAAAAAGAATGGGTCTCGTCTAGGGTGCCCCACGCCATAGACCACCTCTTTTTAGCTCCAATTTGAATAGGTCGGTGTCAGTATTTTATTATTTGAATTTCCAATTTCAATTGAAGACTATCGACATTTGATTTTTGAGAAATTAAAATAATTGCATATAGATACAAAGTATTTTCAACATTTGAAATCCTAGAGAGAAAAATAATAAGACAAGCAAAATAATTATTAAGCAATCAAGAACAATCAAAAGCAAAATTATCAGCATTCTAGCACCATCTATTCATGTCAAGCATCATGTCAATCATCCATCATGTTTTTATGTAAGTTTGTTCATATTTTATGATCATTTGTTTTGTGAGTACTTACTACTAACACTTACAAGACTTTAATCAAGCTATTAAATTCTCTTTGAAGTTGATGAGTACATGACTTCAGTCCATCAAGGAATTCCAAATCTAAGTGGTGAGTTGCAGCATTAGTCAATTCATTACTTGTTTATCATTTAGCCTCTACCCTACTGAGGGTAAGCTCTCTTTTATACATCATTATATTAAAGTCGTTGTGGAGGTAGAAATACCAAAACAAGGTTTGACTTAAGCAAGCCCCTATATGGCACAACCCTTCCCCCTTTTTCATATGTGCAAGTTTTCAAATCTAAAACTGATTGGAGGAAGATAAACGCTAATTTCTCATCCATGCATTAAAGTCCTACAAGTTGTCAAGCCACGAAAATTGAATTTTCTCATCAACAGACGAAGTTCCAACAATGACCCTGAGAGAACAAGAGTTATAGATCAGAGACTTCACGCCTATGTTTTCATATTTCATAAAGCAAGAGGGTAATCTAGGGTGCACCCCACCCTAGATCAGCTAATCCAACTTCAAATTTACACACCGAGTTCCTCTATGTTTTCTCTCTCTCTTTTTGGATTTTGTTTATGTTTTTTTTGTTCAATTTCTCAGAAATCATAACAGTTTGTTCCACTTTCATAGTTTACTCAATTAGATCATTGCATCCTAAAAAATAGTCAATTAACAATCAATCCTAAAAATTGGTCAATTAACAATCAATCCAAAAAAAACTGTGGATTAAAACCTTGATCAACCATTCTAACTCTTCCATTGAGGTTTGTGGTCAAGTGGCTTTTGAGATCATTGTAATCCACCATTAACCAATTGGGAGAAGTGTGATTTAGGCTCTAGATCTCCTTTCCCAATCAAACATTTTGGTGAACCTAATTGTTTCAAACATTTTAGATTTTCTGAAAGTTGAAGCATATCATTTTAAAATCTGAGTGTGATCTAAGGTTGATTGCATTCATCATTTAAACATACATATTCTCATAAAAAGCATTGAAAAGGTGAAATATTGCATTGCATTTTGCATCCAAAAGACGTCTAGGGTTAATTTTAGTTATTGCAAAGTGGATATAGTTCATACTTGCATTGATATGTCTACATTTGGTCATATCAAATCTGAAAACAAATCTAAAGTGAACTCAAAGTAATCATATAGGAATGTGCATATAGTGAAAAAGTGGAAAAAATGCATTGTTGTTGTGGCAAACATATTGAAAGATTTCCATTTCTAGATTTGTCAAGTTAGGATCAGTCAATTTTTGTACTTTACAATTTGAAAATTGCATTTTGGATCATATTTATTGCTTAAGAATTTTGAAAGTTGCATGCATAATGGTATATCACATAGCAAAATCACAATTCAATACAATTTTAGAAATGTATTTGCTCTCAGACCTAAACATTCACAGAAAAGGATAATCAAACATTGTAGCACACATCTAAATTTTGAAATTAGAAAAAGTACCTTGCTAGTCTAGGGCACATCACACCTTGGACCTGCTAAATTTGACTCAAATTTGGACCACAAACCTATCTTTGTGTTCATTGTGTGGCTCTGCTTTTTGTTTCTACAAATTGTTACATTTTTTGTGACTATCCTATAATTCTTTTTCATAGTAGACTTAAGTGTTTTGAATCTCATATGTGTTTCACAACCTAGTGTCCTACTACTAATACTCATGTGAAATGTAGTTTCAAACTTATGGCATCCCGCGATGTAACCACATTGATTGTGGAGCCTAAGTCCTATAACTATTTCACACAAGGTATGGCTTAAACCCAATCCATTTTGGATTCCATCCCTCACCATACATTACCTATGACTTCCTCACAACCCACCATTCATGTGGACTTGGAGGCTATTATTGCCCATGTTCCTAAAGAGAATCTAAAACAATTGGACAAGAATTTAGAAGGTCTTCAAGATTATCTAAGTACTAAACCTTTAACTGGAGAGACAGTGCCTATTGTGGACAACCTTAGGAAGTTGATAAATGATGTTCAAGGAATATAAGTATTGTGTAGTCTAGCTCACATGGTAGATGCTAACATCCCTACCACAGCTAGTTGCACTCAAGCATTTACTGATGCTCAAAACCGAGGAGGAAAACAAGTTTCCTCTCCCATAACCATGTCTTCTATTCCCACATTTACACCTCCCATAAACCAAGTCTTCTTTTTTTTTGTAGCCAACTGGTTACACTTCATTGAGTGGATAAAGGAGTATGTTCTCCAATTTTGTTCAACCAAAGAACTTGCAACCTGTTGAAATTAGAGAGAAAACCAACAAAATAAAAAAATGCAAAATAAATTAAAGAATGGTAAGTACTAAAATCTACAATACAAATGTTAAAAAATAAAAAATACTTGTGATAGAATCTTGATTGCAAGAGGCTGGAGAAACAAATAATCTTGCCCATGGAGGTACCACAATGTACGAGCATCTACATTGTGTTGGTCTTGAAGAGAACAAATAATATGATCTCGTCCTTAGATGAACATGCCAAACTCTTTCCTAACATTTTCCACCACTTCTAGATCTAAGAAGAGTCTTTTGAATGCCCACTTGTACCCAAATTAGCAACTTCACTATCTCTATATGGTGGAGTTCTCCCTAGCAAAGCAAGTATCTATGCGCTATAGTATTTGGGAGATAATGCATATGCAAGGAGATGCAATGGTGTGCTCATCTTGTTCCAGTGTGATGAATGTTTTTTTCCACACTTTGAAAAAATGTTTCTTCAAGGTTATTCTCTTTTTGTGCTATTATGACCTTTATTTTTGCTATCATGGAGTCAATGCCATCATAGATTCCCCCCAAACATGACCAATTTGTATCAACAAACCTAATCATACTCATGATAGGCTTGGTGAAACTCAAGACAGTCCACACGAGCCCACAAATCATCTAGGATCAATGATTTGACCTTTTGGGCCCTCTTTAAATTTGATTACTTCCAAATACTCCATTGATTGCTAATAATCATGGCATTTGATGCCTCTTGCACCTTCGTCATCTCAAAATGATTGTGTGATGCAAAAAGTCTCAACAACCTAGGTTCATGCAAAAAATGAAGTAAACATGACATAAATAAATTAAATAATTAAATTAAATTTACTTTCAACAATTCCAAATTCGAGAAAGTCCTCAAAATGCCTTGTGACATATGGTGGTTTGTCACAAACATTTGGATCTCCTCACCCTCTTGGTATATAGCTTTCAACCACTCTATTTGAGTGCCAACTGCTTGCATCACCAAGTTAAGGGAGTGTACGATGCATGGTGTCCAAAAAATGTGTCCATACCTTTCCTCAACCAAAGCACCTACAACCCTGTAATTATTCGCATTGTTCGTAATGATTTGGACAATAATTTCACGACCCATCATCTCTATGGACTCAATGACGATTTTAGAAATGAATTTTGCATCCTTGATTTGTCCATCACAATCAACTGCCTTCAAAAACATTGCCCCTTTAGAGGACACTACAATAACATTTATTATAGGTCGATTTTTGCAATCCTTCCATCCCTTAGAAACAATACACTCTTGTTCCAGTCCAATAATCTCTAATTGGTTTGAGTGATGTCTCTACTGAAAAAAAAATCTCTTGCCAATAAGGTGGTGCACACCTTTTCATACCCAAGACTTATGAAAGCAAAAGGTGCACTATTGATTGCTGCCCACCACCATTTCTCAACAATATGGTGATCTCAACAAGTTGAAAAGAAGACCATCGACATAAATGCAACATGCTACTTTTTCCTTTGCAATGTCTCTTGCTTCATTTTGAAATGCCTTCCAATGGGCCTCTTATGCAGGAAGGGGTGGGATCTTCTACTTGGATAGAGGATGTCTCTAAGAAGGGATGTTGAGAGGTCACTACTAAATATGTAGGCAAACTCATTGATGTTCTCTTTGCTAAAGATGAGATCTTAATTTTTTGTTTTCACTCATAGCATCATCTTCTTCTTGTTCTCTAATGAATGTCATAATTTTTCTTTCGGCAACCCCTTCTTATTTCACCCTTCACATATTCTAATTCTTTTCCTACTTTGTGCACATAAATGAGCTTTCACTCAACTATACGAGCTCTTAAATTGGACTATGCACTCACCACAATCCCAAATGAATGTCACACCTCCTAGAAGTTGTTCAAGCATCATAACATAATTCCATAAAGGAGGTGCTTAATCAATTTTAAAAAAATTGTTTGCATCAAATACTCACTGAAATTATAGATTGCAATTTGATTTTGTTGTTATAAGAAATTATAAAACTATAAATTAAAAAATAAATAAATAAATGCAACCCTACAATATGTATAAACTAATGAAAATTCAAAATGAACACCAAAAAACATTATAACAAAATAATGAAACTTTTTTTTTTCAAAAAACAAATTTAAAAAATTGAAAAAATTCATCAAAAACTTGAAAAAAATTGTTAAAAAACTAAAGAATCATTAAAATGCTTACCTTAAATGATTAGATCTCCTTTATGCAAGCTATCTTCACTCCTTTGGCACTTTGTGATCGATCTCCTTCAAAAAACCAAGCTACCCTTCAAAATGCAAAAATGAGCAATGTGTTTTAGAAAAATGGTTGAGCAATGTGTTTTCAAGGAGAGAAATGAAGCTTGATAGAGGCAAAATTTGGCTTTTAAGGGGCATTTTAGGGTTCGCAATGTGCTTTTTGCATGTTAAAAAAATGGTTTTTTTAGTTTTTCGATGTCCGCAAAGTGTTGGCACCTATGGGAGTGCCTGGGAACACACAAGGCACTCCCTAGATGCTCCTGAGCATTCCCGGACCCAAATGCTCCTAGACCATGCATGGGAAACGAATACGGCAAACTGGGTAATGTAGCTTGATAAGATCAAGATTGGCTTTTGTTTCACCAAAATCAAAGATTGAAAAGTTTGTTTCCAAATAGAGGTTTGTTTGTGACTTCAAGTGATCAGTTGGTTTTTTAAGAATTTTAAGGCCAAATGGACTCTGCCATTATATCTAGAAAACCCAAAAACCCTCATTTTTGTATAGAATTTGCCTAAGTTTAGTGCTAGGAGAATCTGTGGCAATATTTATTTGAATCAACCATACCTTTGGGCTATACAATCTCTATGCAATACGGATTTAGATAAATTAAGAAAATTTAAAACCCCATTGATTGTACAAAGCGCATGACACTATGCAGACTATGCAGCGTGCACAAGCCACTAGGGCTAGTCACTAAGCGCCACCAACCGCCGCCAACCCCCCACTCCCTCCTCTACTTAGTAGCAACACAACTAGCCTTGCCACCACCTATCCACCCCCATTGGCCTAAACCACTAAACCTACCACAAGCAGTTTCCATTAGACAAAAGATGGTTTTAGGTTTGGCAATAGGACAAAGATGGTTTCGCAAAATACTAAAAGCAATTTTGAGAATATTCTAGAATTAAGGAATATTTCAAGGCATCTTGTAATACTCTTTTGTCGATGTTGGCATGGCATCTGCAATTTCTTCCCCTCTTTGACCCCCTCTCAAATGGAGTTTTGATTTTTGCACTTGAAGTTAAAAGGCTCCACTCTTACTCATTTTTTCTCTTTTCTCAAGCAATTTTTTTATATTTAGGCTAATATTTTTAGAGCTCTATAGTGATGTAGATGGTTCCTAATTTTGGTGTCTTGTTTTTCCAAAAATTACAAATTCTTACAATTAATGCTGAGCAATTTTAATTTTGAGAACTTTCAGGGCTCTGTTTGGGCTCATACAATAAAACTTTTTGGTACAATCGTTTTTTAAAGTATATTATTTTTTGTGTACTTCTCAATATTGTAGTGTAATTATCACATTTTGTATCAAGAATTGTAGTTTCAGCTCTATGGCCTAATTCTCACATTTGTAATACATTAAGAACAAGACCATTTCACTAATTTGGCAAATGGCAACTATAAAGTTTCATCATCATATTTTTCTGGTGAGTCTCATTATATTTCACTTAGTTGTTGGAACCCATTTCATTTCACCTTTTTCCTAAGTTGCACTTAAGGGGGGGTGTTGGCGTAATTATTTAATTGCACCTCATTATATTAAGTTTACTTAGATAATGTATTTTTGTTACTCACGTAGAATAGGATAATTGAGTGCATGTCATTTCTTTCTTTCATAGGATTCAACTTTTTTCCCTATCTTCTATTTGTAAACTTAGTTAAAGCAATCCCTTAGTTTTTGGCTTTCTGCCTCTTCCTCATCCTCATTGGATTTGGAATCTTAAGGCTATATATTGTAACTCTTTCCTTCCATTGAATAAATAATTTTGATATTAATCTCATATATTGAATATTCAAATTCATGTTTTGTGATCAGCTATTAGACATTTGGTTTTGGGAATTCTTGTTTATGCAAAAACATAAAAATCGGGAAATTACTTATTCACAGAGCAGCATCCTAGTATACTCATATCAGGCATGGATGAAGAATGTGTAGAAATTATCCAAGGTAGCTCCAAACGAGACCAAATAAGAGATTCACACTTTAGGCCATCTAAAATAGCAAATCAGAAGATAACAAATTACACAAGGCAGCTGGCATATGACTTTAGTTGTTGATAACAACATTAACAACGCAGACATCTAATTGCGCACAAAGAAAGGAAATCTTGTATACGTTAAGTCAATCTTGCTCACAGATTTGCATTTATGGTACCTTGGCTGATATTGAAAATGAATAGTGGTTTTGCAAGTGTCTGTATCTTTCCTTACTCTAAGGTAAATCAACGTCTAAACTGGCAGACATTCTGCTAATATTGATGGTGATCCTTTAAATAATTTGACTACTCCAGGATTGTAATCACATCCATTTAATAATAGAAGCACTGGAAATTCAAAGAAGAAGAAGGAAGTTCAAGATATTAGAAAGAACCTTGATCACTGGCGAACCACTCCCACTAACTGTATATGCTCCAATCACCATCACATACATACCTGTTGCATTACATATGAATGCTAATTAGAATGAATACTTTCTGCAAATCTGTAACAAAAATTTATGTCTCAGTAGGCCAGAAGTAATCAAACACTTCCAAACATAAGAACGACCTGTCTTCCACTGTTGCTGCAGAAAATCCTTTGGAAGGAATATCTCTATTATAGAACTACCATCATCTAGAACTAAACATCCGTGCTCTCTACATGCAACCAAAATGCCCTGCAATGCATAACAGTAGACATCTCATAGTGCATATAATTATGTCTCTCTGTCAGCGTGACACATCTAGAAACAAATTAGAAATAAATTCCTGGGTGACACATTTATTAAGCCAGAACCTTTAGACTATATCTGTGGCATGTATGTGACGATGAATAGATGAAGTAATAGGATGATATCCAGCATTTGAAATGACAAAGCATGTTATTCATAAAATCAGAGCTACACATAAAACAAGTTATCCTAAAGCAAAATAATCCAAGAACTTAAACAAAAGATTTCAGGAAATCCATTTGCTGAAATAATACTATGTCATTCTCAAAGACTAGAAATATAGAGACAATACACTTGACATAACAGCCGATGTCTTTGCTTTGCTCAGAGTATACCATTATGTCCTGATCCAAACCAACCAAAAGAAAATGAATCCAGATGTGGCAATCACAAGGCGATCAACAGACGCATCACAGAACAAAGAGCATTACCATTGGCATTAGCATGTTCTTTGTAGATAAAATCAAATGACATGCAACAAGCAGTACTTAATATGCTACATGTAATGAACACTTGTACAGGGTTTGAAGTCTTATGAGGTTGATGCAATCGCCATATTCTCAGGAAAAATTATGTAACAGGCTTTCTCTCTGTATCTATGCAACCGACAATTAATGATGGATGGTGATATTATCTTCATTCTTCAGCGAAAAGTGCTATTATTGTTCTGTATAGCAGGAAAAATAATCTGGTGATCCAAATCCAATATGGTGAGTCCATTTGCAATTGTAACATTGATGTGCTGTTTTCTAACCTGTTCACACAAACAAACTCTGAGTCTGCATTTCCCATGCAGACACAGAAGATGGAAGGCCTCCTTTGTTTAGAAAAGAAAGCAGACTGCTCCATATGAATTCTTTTGGGATTGGGTTCAGAAGCCCAGAATTTAGACTGTCAGATGGCATAATAATCTTTCTGACAGCCATCTCGTAATGAGCTGAATATTGCTTGAGTAGCAGTGTTGAAGGTAAATGTTGGAAATATTGTCATTGATGTCAATAGAAGAATGAAGAGATTGTTGTATGTTGTCATTGATTATCGAAGATGGTCATTGATGTCAAAGGTTGAACAAAATCGCTTAAGGCCGAAGGCCATAAAATAGTTTATCATATGCTGGCCGACTCATAAGATGAAGGCATTGTTTGCGATAAGTAAGAGCAAGTGATCATGTATTTGATAGAGCCAACCCCCTTGATAAGGCTGTCCAACTTTGGGATTGAAAATAAATTAAATTTAAAATAATGAAGAGTGAGACCAACCTCTTGTGAATAATCACCTCCCTTAATGGAAAATAAAAATAAATTAATTACAAACAAGGCCGACCTCTTTTGTGAGGTGACACATTCCTTTGAAGAGGCATATTGTGTTATATAAAAGGGTGATGCAAGGAGGTTAAATCTGCAAGTAAAAAATGCAATATAATTCTTCTATTTAAGCAAAATTAAGCATAAGCATATATGAAGAATGTAGCAGATTTATATCAGGCATAAGGCAGATATAAGAGCAGGTATATAGCACAGTTGTGTGCAGATCTGAAGGTCTTATTATCAGATCTTATGAGCAGATTAAAGTGCAGATGTATGAGGTCAATTTGTGCAGATCTATGAAGTTTCTATGAGCAGATTTATGTAAAGAAAATTAGAGCAGATCTTAAGACAGAATACAAAGGAAATCATTGCCATGTATGTGACCCGTTTTGTGAAAGAAGAGTGTGCATCATTTGAATCAAATTTGTGAAAGAAAGTGTATGTGTGCGGATCTGATTTGCAAAGGAAAGACTAACATTATTCAGAATCAGAAGTTGTGATCAGATTTGTATGGAAAAGTAAACTATATCATCCATTGAAGAATTTGGAGGTTGGTGCCTATCAAGAAGAGATTGGTGTCTCTTGCTGAGTTGGTGCTTAGTTGTGGGGATTGATGTCTCCAGTGGGTTGGTGCCTACAAATTCTATAAGTGGGGATTGGTGTCTCCAGTGGGTTGGTGCCTACAAAAGAAGTCTGTAAAAGAAGTAGATTGGAGCCTATGAAGAAGATCTATATATATAAACGATATTTTGCCGTGGTTTTCTCCCGCAAGTGTTTCCATGTAAAATGTATGTTCTTCATGTGTTCTTAATTGCTAAATCTTGCATGTGAGCTATTGTGGTGGATGATTAAGTTTTAAAATATTACTGTTGTGGTTGATTAAGTTGTGAAAAGTAAAAGATTGTTGTTATACTGATTCACACCCCCTACCACCCCCCTCCTCAGTATAATTGTGTGTTTCATCAGTAAATATACAATCTTCAGAGGAACTGAAGATTCAAAATATCTACAAGCTTCAAGTTCTAGAAAATTTGTGTTGAGATGCCATGAAGGTTCTTCAAAGTTCAATCTCAAAATCCATGTAATTTGTTGCAACCCGTTGTATTGAATAAGCATTGCTCAATTGATTAGGTGGATTCCTTATGTGATGGTGTTGAAAATAAATGGCACTTGAAATCAACTAGACTCATCCATTATGAGGTGATGTGTGGAGTTAAATCAATAAATTTAACATTCGTGGTCTGTGGGCTTAAGCTGGTGGACTTCTAATAACTTACCAGGTAGTGGTTTGTGTCAAATCATGAGCACAGTTTATGAAGTTGATTAGTGTTTTTAGGACTTGTGAGTAATTTTCTGTGCCAAACTCAACCTCAAATTTGCTGACTCTCCAGCAAGTTTACAGAGCAACTCGCAGCAATTACTCAGCGAGTCTGGAGGAGAAACTTGTGCATGCCAGACTTTTACCGAGATTGGAATTCAAGTATTTTTGTAACTTGCCGAGCTTTAGCCTAGTCACTGTGTCTGAATCAAATTTGGATCTATTGAGTTTTTGCCCAGTCCAAGTTTTTGAACTATGCTCTACAGTAAATTTGTAATGCAGGAACCTATGCAAACTAGTGGAATTCAAATCACAGCTTATTCTCCAAATGCTATAGCTCTGATCATGCTCCTTTGTTAAAAGAGGTCAACAGGTATTTGTGATGTCATCTAAGAATTTGTTTTGGATAATTTGTGTTTATTTTTCATCCATAAGCAGCACATATCTCTTAGGAAGTCTAATGATCACAGAAGGGAGTACTCCATTAAACCATCGTGGCTAATAATCTCATTTGACACAAAAAAAGAAAAAATAATGAATAAATCTAACACTTTATGTATTCTCTACTGGGCTAGAACAGTCAATAGAACTAGGCTGAAATTCCTTCGATGATATATAAGATCTCCATGCATGACAGAAATAATATTCCCATGCAACTATGAACTTGAATGAAAAATCATCACCATGGAAATACAAAATTGCATGAAAAATCATTCCCATGGAAGTAATGCAGGGCACAAAGCTTGGCATTTCCATGTAATCAAGTAAAATGGACAACTAACTAAACTTGTTGCACACATACAAAAAAATTCATATCATGTAATATTTCAAGCTAAACTTTGATGTTCCTTCATACACAAGTCATATTTCAAACTTTGTCATGGTCACCCATATTGTTTTTGTCGTCTTTGGCCAATGTCTTTGCAAGGCCAACGAAAAGAGCTTTCCAACACATCTGAGGAGGCAAAGATAGGATTTCAGACAATGGAGAAGCGGTGAAACAAGGCTTAGAAATTTGTAGACCAGTTAGAGGATGCAAACCCTTGTGAATGACAAGGAGGTTAAGTCCTAAAACAATGTGCCTTGATAATAGAGCACGGTCCCTATTGAAGACAAACATAAAGTGTTGTAAGTTAAGAATGCAGGCCCGTATTGAGGTGCTCTCCTGATAGAAGGCCAACATGAAATATTTTTAAGTCAAAATTACACCCTAACAGACTGGCTAAGTGATTGAAGGTGCACATAAAGATGTTAACTGAAAATTGCAATTGGTATCAATATATCAGTTTTTCAAAACCATTGTAAGGGTTTTTGGTCAATAATTTCATCAATCAAAAGGTGAAACAGCAGTTTGCCATCAAAACCTATATCTTCAAAATGCAGTACCACTTCCAATTAGTGGGTATTTCATCAGTTTTAAACAATATGTTCCCAAAACCAGAGAAATTGATTTGAGTGTAACAACCCACCCTACTTTCTTTTTCTTGCAATATAAAAAATGTATATACAATGTCTTCAACACTTCTGACCACCCAGATACTGGAGTGGGCAAGGTGAGAGAATATAGTACTTCCAACCACACAACTATTCTAAATGAATGCAATTACAGAATGGCATGGCAGCAAGCCGACTAGAATATGCAGGCGGCTGAGCTGGCCTAATCAACACCTCTTCATCTGACTACATAGAATGACAGCAGAGCTAGCCTTATCAACACCTCTTCAACAAACTGCGTGAATGCAATGCAAGCCATTGGTAGAATGTCTAAGCTTGACTCAAACCAAAACGGTTGATAATGCCAGCTTGTTCAATGCCAATATGGGTTGAATGATATGCTGTAGGGATTGGTGGTAAACCGTATAATCTTACATTATGATATGCATACAAGATAATGATCCTTCAGTGGTAATACCATTCGGGGTCTACAATATAGATATGAATGCATTACAAATTAACATGATATGAAATACATCGTTGAAGAAAGCTGATATTTTATTAATATTATAAGAATAGACTGTTGTAACAACATAAATTAGCCTGGAAAATACAAGCATAGAATATCACTCCTATAAGCCAAATACATAACCAACTGAAGTAAACCTCAAGAGATGATGCTTGAAGCTGATACAAATATGATTACACCAATGGACTTCTGATAACACTGTCAAATCAAGTCTGATACAAACTAAAACATGTTGCAAACACCATATGCAGATACAACCCCAAAATGAAGGAAACACACCCAAAACTAAAACAATAGCTGATAAGGCACTTCAAACTGCTACTGAACACACCCAAGCACAGTGAAATATATTTTATATCAGATTGGTGAATATTTTCAGACATGTGAAAGTCTGAAATAGGGTATCTGTTGATGGTACAGCAGTTGTACAGACCTAGGAAAACCCCCACAACACTCACAAATCATCTTTCTCCAATGCCAAAAGGGCCAGCAGGGTTAGTGATGGTCTAGGCACTACCAAACTCACACAAATCACCTGAAAATGGGCACCAACTAGTATAGGACATCACACACCCAGCAGGTACAGGTACAGCGTCACATGGGGTATGGTACGGCCTCAATCAGCAAATAATTCTTCCAAGAGGTGCACAATTTGAAGAATGCAATCACAGCAACATGTCAAAATTGATGTAAATCATAGATACTCAAAATTCAGAGCACAACAAGAGGTACAGCCTGCACAAATGAAGAGGTATGACCAGCATAAGGATTGGTACAGCCTTGTCTAAACCTCCACCAAGCTCTCCAAAATTCACTGAAATCTCAAAAAGACAACACCAAACCCTTAAGCAAATCAAAACACATCAACAATATTCATCTTCAACAACAAACTGGAAATCTCCACTTGCAACATAGTTGACAACTTAATCATTTAAATTATTTTTCCCTTTGTTAATGCCAATTAGCTTACAAGAAACTATGGGAAATAAGCTTATGGCCAAATAATTGCTTACATGCAAAAAGGTGACATTACACTATGCCATGTGAACATGGAAGAGTTAAATTTGGATAGGGAAATTAAAAATGGAAACAAAATGGTGAAGAGGTTGTGGGATAGTGATCTTATTAAAGTGGGTTCTTTCCCAAATTTTGTCCAAACTCTGGAATTCATTCTTGCATGTGGAACACTTGATTTTGAAAAGAGGGGAAATTTTGGCATAGTTAGAAGCATCAAATGTCAGAGGCTAGGTATGTGTTACAAATGTGGATTGTGCAAATGGATTTAGTGGTGGTACCAAATGAATCTAAAGTTGGCGAATTTCTTCGAAGTATCCAAGACATTGCTTTTGCACCAAAACCATTAGGTGGGGTTGTCGGATAACCATTTTTTGTTGCTGCTATTTTTCGCTAGATGTACTTCTTAAGATTTCTCTTAAATTCCTAATATGATTGGCTATAGGAATGTCTCGGAATAACCATTAATGATATTAAGATATTTTGAATTCAAATGTTAATGATGTAATGAACTATAGATCTAACTATTATGATGTTTTAGCTATGTTGTATTGCTCTCAATAATATAATATTGTGTTAATCTAAATATAACCATAAAGTTCATAGTCATTATTACTAATTTCAGTTTTTGGTGATTCTTATTGTTTTGCAAGCCTAAATTTGGGAATATCCCAAAAAGGGACATTACAATTGGTATCAAAGCCTTGATCATGCCAGCCTAAGGATCAAGAAGAGTAGTTTGTGCAATTAAGCCAAAGGGCTCAAAGGGCATTGGAAAGAGAGAAGGAAACTTGTAGCAAGAAACAACCCTACTCAAAGCAATAAATGAGTGAATATTTAGGAAATTGAGGGCTTTCATGGAATAGAATGAGAGGACAAGCCAGGCCTTCATGGAACAAAATGAGAGGACAAGTCAAGTACTTCTCCAAACCCTACAAAACATGAATAACACAATCAACGCTCTTAGACGCAAACAAACCCATAGGAGGGATATCAAATCTAATCACTTAGAAAATAACAATAGATCACCACTAGGGTCAACACCTAGGTTAACAAGACCCTCATTCCTACCTAGGGAAGGGCCAACAATAGAAGAAGAAGAAGAAGAAACCAATCCACCAGTTAATGACTTTGACGAATATGTTGGGGCCTACTCAAGGCTGGACCCTAAAATTAGGAGAAATATCCTATTTGAGGTATATTGTGATGCTAGGTCACGAAAAACCCATAGAAAATAAAAAAGACAACCAAATAAAGACTTACACCAAAGGGTGAGTAAAATGACTCTCCCCAACTTTGATGGATCAGGAAAAGTCACTGCACATTCATGGATCCAAAAGTTGGATACCTATTTCTCCCTTACTCCCATGACTAAAGAGGATGCTATCAAATATGCCATTTTACATTTAGAAGGGATTGCACACAATTGATGGCATCACAAGATTATTACCCAAGGGCACCAAAACATAACAACTTAAGATGAATTTACACAAAAGCTCATAAATTGATCTGATCAAAAACATCTTGACAAGCACTTCAAAGAACTAACCCAATTGAAAAAAAAGGGTCAATAGAAGACTATATGGCCGAATTTTAAAAGATCTCAGTCATGGTACCTAGGATTACTAGAAGAAAGCTAACATACTTATTTATTAAAGGGCTATCAGAATCAATTTGTGGTTTGGTGACCACCCTTGACCCCACATCTATTCAAGATACAATCCAAAAGGCCTTAAGGTTAGAAACTACAACAACAAAAGAAAGGAACTATTCAAAGAATATGCCTTCAAGGTCACATAACCAACCCTCCTACAAAGGAAACTGACAACCAAGGACACTACCTCCTCGATCACACCTAACATCGGAAGATATGTCAAAGCTTTGAAAGAAGGGATTGTGTTTTAAGTGTAAAGAAAAATGGGTGGTAGGACATTGGTATGCAAAAAGAGGACAAGCATGCAACTTGGAAGCAATATCGGACGAAGAAATGAGTGAAGAAGAATTTGAACCCCAAAAAAAGCAAAGGAAACAAGATGATGAAGAAAATACAAATAGTGCCTTAGCCACACTTTAGGGAGCACCTAAATATCACCCCTTCAAAATCCATAGTGTTCTAAAAGGACAGAAAGTGGCTGTCCTAGTGGATAGTGGTGCCACCCATAACTTCATTGATGTGGGTTTAGTGACAAAAATGAATTTAGAAACTACAGACTTTGAGGGATTCAAGGTGGTCATGGCAGATGGGTTCGCTACCCCATGCACACAAAAGATCCAACATCTAAGCATCAACTTGGGAAGATATCCAACTAAGGACTTCTATGTAGTAAATACGGGCGATACTGATGTGGTATTGGGTATCCAATGGTTGCATTCTTTAGGGAGATATTACCAAGACTTCCAAACGATGGAATTTTGTTTCCAACACAATGGCCAAGAGGTAATTTTACAAGGTTTATTTGATGAGACCCCTAGTAGTATCATCCACAAGAATGGAGAAAACTTTTAGACACAGACAAATAGAATGGACAGCACAATCATCATCTGAGAGAGACAAAACTATACATGTTGACATTTAACCTATCCTAAACAAATGTAAGAAGGTTTTTAGCAATATTCCGCAAAAACTTTCTCCAAAAAGGGGTTTTGAACGTACTATTGAACTTGAAGAAGGGGCCAAATCCATTATTACCACACCCTATCGACGCCCAAGAAAATATAAAGAAGAAATAGAGAAAACCATTAAAGAATCATTGGGGCATATTCAACCTAATTGTAGTCCCTTTGCTTCCTCTGTAGTATTAGTAAAAAAGAAAGATGGTAGCATGAGAAGGTGTATAGATTATAGGGCCCTTAATAAGAAAACCATTAAGAATCATTGCCCCATCCCTAGGGTAGATGAGTTAATTGACGAACCTCATGGGATAGTGTACTTCTCAAAAATAGACCTACATTTTGGGTATCATCAAATCAAGATGAGAAAAGAGGATGTCCACAAAACAGCCTTTAGATGCCATTTTGGGCACTTGGAATTCTTAGTCTTACCATTTGGCTTAACCAATGCCCCTACTACTTTTCAATCTTGCATGAACCATATATTTTGCAACCAAGGAAATTCCTTTTGGTGTTCTTCGAAGACATATTGATTTATAGCAAAACCTAGGAAGACCACTTAAGACATATTGATGAAGTGTTGGGGATACTCAAACAATGGTCATTATTTGCTAAGATGTCCAAGAGTGAATTTGGAATGAATGAGATTTTGTACTTGGGGCACAAAATCAATGCTCGAGGAGTTAGCATTGATGAATAAAAGATCAAAGACATAAGAGATTGGCCAAGACCAAGGACCTTAACTCATCTAAGGGGTTTTCTAGGGCGTTACAACTATTACAAAAGATTTGTCAAAGGTTTCTCAAAGCTAACTACCCCACTAACAAACCTAACTAAGAAAGGTGTTTTCTCATGGAGTATAGAGGCCCAACAAGCCTTTGAAAAACTAAAAGAAATAATGAGCTCCTACCCAGTGTTAGCCATTCTAAACTTCTCATTACCATTTGAACTAGAGTGTGATGCTTTAGAGGAAGGTGTTGGAGCAGCATTGATGGAAAATAAGCACCCTATAGCTTTTGAAAGCTATAAACTTAAAGAGACTGAAAAGAACTATTCCATTTATGATAAGGAAATGTTAGCAATTATGCATGCCCTAGCCAAATTTAGGCAATACTTGGTTTGTGAAAAGTTTGTTGTAGAAACTGATCATAATAGCTTAAGGTTCTTGAATCAAAAATATTTGAATGATCGCCAACAAAAATGGGTTAGTAAATTACAAGCATATGACTTTGACATTGAATATATGAAGGGGAAAAATAATATTGTGGTTGATGCTCTATCTCAAAGACCCCATCTATGCTCGATGATGGATATCTCCACAGAATGGAAGAACTCAATATTTGCAGAATATGCCAAGGATGCATTGGCAAGTGACATAATAGAGGGGAGACTACAAGATGAAAAGTATAACATGGTAGAGGAGCTCATCCTCTATAAAAATAGAATATATATCAATTCCGGATCAAAAATGAAGGAAAAGATCATGAGAGCATACCATGATACTCCTCTAGCAAGTCATCAGGGATACTATAAAACTTAGAAACAAATAAGGGAGAGATTGTAATATCCCCAAATAGGATACTAAAAGGAAACAATAATATCTAAAAACTAGGGCACAAATCTGATAACAAAAACTTTTACAAACTAGGGCATAAATCTGAAATTTATTTGCATTAAAATAATTTCAAACAAACTCAGAATTTTTTATCAGATTTCAAATTATTACAATGCTCAGAAAAGTGACAATTCAAACCCTTATAACTGCCCAGAAATTTACAGAACTAAATATCAGGCATTGCCATGAAATAAGTGTGCAAATTTCATACCAAAATATTCCAGAATTAGGTCAGAATAATTTCCAACCCTAGCCAACCCTCCAAAAGTGATGTTGGGCCCCCAAAATTACTAGCAATAAGTCTGAAATTGATGCCCTTTAGCAGCCATCCATAGGAAACTCAGGAATGACTGATTTGTAGCAGTGAATGTTCTCAGATCTGAGTATCCAGCCGTGATATTCCCCTTAATTTTGGCCTCCAAACCTGATAAATTCTTGCAGCCCAAATAAACAATGTGCTAGGGTTTCACAAACCAAAGTTCTCCCATCGAAACACACTCTTTTGACTAGGCAGAGCCCATATGTCTCACCAAAAGCAAGGATACTTTAAGGGTTTCAATCCTCAAGCCAAGTTGCAGCAGCAATAAGCAGAAAACTTCATCACATAATGCCTCAAAATGAGCCTTTAGGGTGTTATATAACAATTCCTAACAATATGATTTAATCCCCACCCTCCATCTTAACCTCTTTAATCCAAGGGCTCACAATAAAACCCTAAAATTTGTTCTTATTAGCTCCTAGAAGATGGATGCCCCCCTTAGGAAATTTATCACATGTTTTTAAGATGTCACTTAAGTACATAAAAAGGGGCCAATTTAAGTCCCATGGATAGGCATCACTTTAAGTTGCCTAAAAAGATGTGTACAACTTAAAATAACTTAAGTTCACTTAAGTTGCATCAAAAGACGTGCATTCAACTTAAAATTAGAATTTAGAACAAACCAAGGACTTCATTTCTTACCCAATGATGCTCTACATCCTCTTCCTCTTGGGTAAACCAAGGAAAGGACAGCCAATTTGCTGCTAATCATCTTGATTTGAGTTGGGGACATCACAGAGATTTTCTTGGAAAGGTCTCAAAGGAGATGTCTTGAAACACATTAGGGAATGTATGGTGTGTCAAAAGAACAAAACAAAACAAACATTCCCCGTTGGGTTACTTCAACCTGTTGTGACCTTTTCACACATCGCCCCATTGCAAATGGGGCCCCCTATTTTCATTTTTTTTCCTTAGCATTGCAACTGCTTATCACTAGTCTTTTACAATGAGGTCATCATTTTGAGAGATTCAAGTTAGTCTTTTGAGAGTCATCTGAGCCAAGTTGAGAACCCATGCCTGAATCAGTGCGTAAACGTCATGGAAGGGTTCAAAAGGTCCGGGAGACGAGGATTGCCTATGCTTTGGGCCAATTCTGACACTTCCTACTTTTTAAGGAATCTGCTTTTTCGCTTTTTCATTTTTGGCATTTTTTGGACCAAACGGGGTTCCCTATTTTTTAGGGATTTTGATTTTTCTATTTTTAGAAAGTCAACCCTGGTCAACGGGTCAACGTTTCCATCTGTAGAACCAAAAATCAACCAAAAAATAAAAAAATCAAGCAAAAATCAAGAAAATCATGGAAAAATCTGGAAAATCTGGAAAAATCAGTCAAAAAGCATGCAAAAATCACCAAAAAAATCAACCCAAAGGCATGAAATTCATGGAAAATGTGCTTAAGTCTGGAGAAATTCGCCCTTGCCATGAAGATGAAGGATGGCGAAGAAGTTAGCAAGTCAGCCATAAAATGGCAAGACATTCACAAAGTCTACCATGCCTTGATGAGAGAATGTCAAGCCATTAAGGAAGTCGGCCTTAATTTGAGGGACGTGGCATGAGAGCAAGGAAGTCTGCCCAAGCCTTAGTGAGAAGATGGTATGAAGTTTTGGAAGTCGGCCCTTAATTTGAGGGACGTTGCATGAGAGCAAGGAAGTCCGCCCAAGCCTTAGTGAGAAGATGGCATGAAGTTTTGGAAGTCGGCCCTTAATTTGAGGGACATGGCATGAGAGTTGGGAAGTCCGCCCTTGCCTTGGATAAAATATGTCAAGCCTTCTCCAAAGTCCACCCAAGCCTTGGCAAGACATTTGTGAAGTCCGCCTAGCATAAGAAGAGGGAAAATTGAAAATTTTGGCTAAGTATTTGATGCCTTGGAAGGAAAATTCGAAATTTGTCTAAGTATGGAAGCATGAGAAGAGGGAAAATGCGAATTTTGGCTATTTGACACCTCGGAAAATGAAATTTGAATTTTGGCTAAGTATGAAGTCAGAGAATTCACTTAGAAGTCCGCCTAAGGCATTGATCACATGGAATAGAATTCATAAAGTCCGCCATCAAGTGGAAAGGAAGTTATGAGGTCCGCCTAGGCATTGAGAGACATATGGAGAAGGAACTGTCAAGACAATTCTGAAGTCCACCTTTGCATCATGGCATGAAGGTCTTGAAGTCTACCCATGCACTTGAGAGAAAATGTCTTGCCTAAGATGAAGTCCGCCCACCTCTAGGAAGAAATGACTAAAGCACTCCAAAGTCTGCCATGCACTTGTCCAAGAAGCCATGAAGTCTGCCCAACCAAAAAAAAAACAAAAGGAAGACTCAAATTTGGCTAAGTATTGATGCCTAGAAAAGGAAAAACTTGTGAAATTGACTAAGTATGGATGCTTTGGGAAGAAATTTCATGAAATTGGCTAAGTATTGTCAAAATATAAAGAGGAAGGATGAGAAATGGCAAGCTAATCTTGAAGTCTGCCAAGACATGTCCAAGCCACAAGTAAAGTCTGCTTGGGCAAAAAGGAGGAATGTCCAAGTTTAAGTAAAGTCCGCCTAGCACATGGAAGAAATGGCACAAGCCCTTCAAAGTCCAGCTTACCTCAAGCAAGGAATGTCCAAACATTAATGAAGTCCAACTTTGGCACAAGGGAGAGAAAGTTCGACCTAGGTCAAGATAGAAGCAGTGTCCAAGCTCAAGTGAAGTCAGCCTAATGAGAAAAGCTCAGAAAATTGACGAAGTGTTGGAACCTTGAGGAGGGAAATCCAGAAAATTGGCTAAGTATTGGAAAGAAAACAAGAGGAATGAAGAGGAAAATAAAGAGGAAGTGAATAAAATCCTTGTCCCAGGATGGAATTTGTCCTACATAGCACAAGCCAAACTCAAAATTGAAGACAAATCCACAGGAAAAGTTCATCCAAAACCTTGGCTAAATGTTGAATGGTCCACATGAAAGTGTTACAAAATAGCCAAAATTTGGCTAAGTATGGGAAATACATCACGGAGAAAATTCCAATTTCCCCCATTGTGGCGAAATCACAGAGGCATTCTTCTCCAAATTCAAGGCACTTGAAAGAATATTCGGACATCTTGGGGGTATATCATCTACAATCCCAGAACTGTTGAAGCAATCAGGGCAACTTCTTGAGGGATTTCATCTCCTGAAGAATTAAAAACAAGCTTCCAATCAGAATTAGATGGTAACAAGAAGAATGTTCCAAACAGATCTCCATACTTAGACAGTTTCTCGACACAAATTGGAGAATTCAGAGAGGAAATCCAAAGGAATAACATAAACCCAGTTCAAGCAGGAGGAATTTCAAAACAACCAACTTCAAGTCCAAGCACTGGCTCCAAGGGGAGACTTCCACACCTCAAAGATTCCAGTACAGGTGAGAAGAAGAAATCAAAGTCTCAAAAGGAATCCAAGATCAAAGCTAGGAAGGAACAAGCACAAAGGACAGAGTCATCGGCAAGGAAAATATTCTAAGGAAAGCACGTGGAAGAAAAAGCGAAGCAACCAAGGAAGGCATCTAGCACGCTGAGGTGGCGCCTCGTCATCTTCCAACCAATCAAATTGTTCCAAATCAACATGCAACAACTTTCTATTTTATTGTTGATTTATATTTAGCAGAAGGACAGGTGTCCTCAAATGTAATTTTCTCATTGGTCGAGAGGTAGTTGGTTGTGACAAACCCTAATTAGGGTTTTATTTTGTAATCTCGGTCGTTGATCCTAAATCAATATTGGCCATTGAATTGTAATTGGGGAGCCTATAAATTGAGCTCACCCCTCATTTGTAAAGTGTGGAGACAATGTATGAAATTGTTGCATTAAGACTATTTCTGATAATAAAAGCTCTTATGCATGATTTGCTTTGAACCACTTTTATTGTCAAGTAGTGAGCAAGGTTGCATAACTTCTTCTACCATAGAGTAGAATTAGATTACAATTAAGTAGAATTTGCTTTGAATGTTTGTTAAGTGAATGCGAGATTGATCGTATAGATTAAATGGTGAAATATTGCTCATACTTTCTTTGGATGGATGATTTTCATTCGATGCGTAAAGTTAGCCTGAGTTTGTGATTGTGGATGCTTAACTTCGGTCTTATTCGAGGCATGAAAATTATAATCACACCCTTTGAAGATTGCACCCACTTTGCGTAGTTGTCCCAGGGAGGCGAAACAAAGCGTGGTTACCCGTTTCACTTGATCTTTATTGTCTCTCAAATTCCTAGGCGTAGATTAGATTCTCTAAACCCTTATCTTTTTGCACTTTTTTTGAGATCCAAACTGAAAGTTTCAACCGAAGAAGCCTTTAATGATAAATCCGTCTAAGTCCCAAACTTGTGAATAGAACAAGCCTAGCGTAAGTCCCTTTGTGTATTACCAGCATATCACAACACCCATTGAGCTTATCCACACGTCATGACCTGACAAAAGAAACCTTGGAATCGCCATATGATCTTCTCGCAATCTTAGTATACGCGGTGGTTTTTCAAGAGAGGATAGAGTGTCTTCGGACATTTTATTCTGTGTGTTCGGTGGATGATAAAAACATACACCAACACAACCCTTACTCGTACCTAATAAAAAACGGGAGAGTATTTCAATGGATTTCATTATAGGGCTCCCTAAGGTACAAGGAAAAGATTGTATATATGTCGTAGTGGATCGACTAAGTGTGCCCATTTTCTTGCAACATCTGTCAAATATAAAGCACCCCAAGTGGCAAATATGTTCTTTAAAGAAATTTTCAAGCTACATGGCTTACCCAAGAACATTGTCAGTGATAGAGATAGCAAGTTTTTAAGTTTGTTTTGGCAAGAACTCTTCAAGCTAGTTGGAACCGAGCTCTCCACGAGTACAAGTTACCACCCACAAATCGATGGGCAAATTGAAATTTTCAATAAATGGCTTGAGGAATATTAAGAAACTATGTCAAAGGACAGCAAAATGCATGGATCAAATAGCTACATCTCAGGGACTATTATTATAATACCACTCATTGCATGTCAATAGGGATAAGTCCTTTCAATGCATTATATGGGTATGAAGCAACATCATTTGGAGATTTAATTCTTAGCAAAAGTCAAGTTCCAAGCGCTAGAGACTTGATGCAACAAAGTACAAACATTTTAAATACACTCAAGAATAACTTGCACTATGCACAGAATCAACAAAAAATTTATGCTAATTGAAGAAGAACTAAAAGAACATTTGAAGTAGGAGACTTAATCTTCCTAATATTGCAACCCTATAAACAATTCTCTATTAAAGGAAGTGGTGTTGAGAAGCTCAGGCCCCGATTCTATGGCCTATAGTAAATCATACAAAGGATTGGCGAAGTTGCCTGTGAATTGGAACTACCAACGAATAGTCAAATTCATAATGTATTCCATGTAGCTTGCCTCAAAAAAGTGTTAGGGCAACATGTTATACCATGTCTAGAGTTACCCCCTCTTGATGATGAAGGAAAGTTAATTTTGGAACCTGAGGCTATCCTTGATATGCGAGAGGAAAAACTAAGGAACAAAGTTATTCCGGAATATTTGGTTAAATGAAAAAATTTGCCTATGGAAGATGCCATCTAGGAAGGAGCGGAGATTTTTTATCATCCCAATCTAAAATTGCTTGAGGACAAGCAATATTGGGAAGGGCGGACTGTCATGCCCCTTGATCACAACCTGCAAAAGGATTAAAAATAATTGCTGACCAAGGAGACTTCAAAAGGCTTGATGGAAGTAATGTAGTGATTCCATATTAATATAAGGTAGTGCTAATATAAGGAATATTTTAATTAAACTAAAGGCAACACTTACTTTAATTAAACTAAAGGCCATTGGGATTAAGGAGGGGTGCATCCTTTGTAAGGGGTGCAATGAAGGTGGAATCATTTTGTGAAAGGCCTCAAGTGGAAGTGGATTGGAAAAAGGAAAATAAGAAATTGGAATATAAGATATCTATTGGAAATAAGTATTGTTTCAGCAAGAATATTATTGGGAAGTAAGTTTGAGAATAGCATAATGATATTTTATTACCAATTAATATAGTAGATTCCTTTAGCAATCTATTTTGAATTTATAAAAGTGTTTTGCAAATAGGAACACCAATCAACCTTTCGAGTCCATGAGAGATGAAGTATTGGCCTTTTCTTCATCAAGCACACTACCCCAAGATGGAGCGCTTGTGGGCTGGGAGGCATATGAGTGTTCCTAGGCATGTTGAGGAAGGCAATCTTCATGCATCTTATCAAGCATGCCACCCCAAGATGGAGCGCTCGTGGGTCAAAAGGAAAATGGCCCATGAGCGCTCCTAGGCTTGATCAAGGAGCATGGAGTGCCTCCACAGTGGACTGAGGGATGGAGTAGACTTGAGATCCTACCATGTTCGTGGGCCAAGAGGAAAATGAGTGCTCCTAGGCTTGAGGGTCTTCTCAAATACACCACCCCAAGATGGAGCACTCATGGGGCAGGAGGCATATGAGTGCTCTAGGGCTTTAGGGTCCTCTCAAGTATGCCACCCCAGGATGGATGGACAAGGATCCACCCATGCTCTTGCAATACAAGGACAACCATCCTTGAGATTGCGGTTTGCAAGTACTTCAAATAAATTCCTAATATGATTGGCTATAGGAATATGTCTCAAAATAACCATTAATAATATTAAGATATTTTGAGTTCAAATGTTAATGATGCTATGAACTATAGATCTAATTATTATGATGTTTTAGCTATGGTGTATTGCTCTCAATATTATAATATTTTGTGTCAATTTGAATATAACCATAAAGTTTATACTCATTACTAATTTCAGTTTTTAGCGATTCTTTTTTTTTATAGTTTTTAGTGATTCTTATTGTTTTGCATGCCTAAATTTGGGAGTATCCCAAAAAGGGACATTACACTACACATTATCCTTTTCCCACCTAGATCCATATTACCACTAGGGAGCTATTCCCTTACCTTCACCATTGTGTGCTCATGCTCTTGGATGCCACATTGGGGGCAAATGCCTATCTTGGTACTCTAGGTACCTACACATTGTTTTTGCAATGGGGGGCCACATCATCATTTACACTTGCCCATGCTATTGGCAACTTGACTTGCCTTCCTTAATGTTACCTCTAGCCCATGTTTGTTTATCATGCCTTATTATGATGGATTTTATACATGATTATCACACAATGCAAGTCATCATTGATATTCCTTTACGTGATTAAATGCTTCTCTATATGGATTACATTTACTTTCATGTACAATTTCCCTCTCCACAATTCTTTGCATCCTACAGACAAAAACAAATTGTAGGGGGGATATATTGTCACTAACAATCCTATGTTGAGCTTTTAGGTAGTGACGGGTGCTACACAAAGACTCGTCATCATGTCCAAACAAATCATCATAACATGACACATCATGTGCCACATGCACCTCATCAGCCCATGGCCGCCAAGCCAAGTATAACATTTTTCACTTTTTGAATAGTTGGAATCCTCTAAGTTTACTCATTTCTTGTTTTTCCTATTTTGATAGCTAAGCAAGCTCTTATTTTGTACTTAATTTCCACTTGCAAGATAAAATATTCTCATTGTATATTTTTCCTTTGTTTTGCAAGTACCCATGGAGAACACATACCAAAGGACACACTTACACCTTGACATCCTACAAGGTCCATAACTTTACATGGACCCCCTTTGACATCCTTTTATGTCTAAATATTTACTTTATATGCATGTTTGTGAGTGCTACATACTTTGAGATGCATGACCATTTTTACTTTAGGATTCACATGCACCTCAGAGTGGGTCAAAATGTAACAATAAAATTTGCATACCTATGCCATTTCTCATTTAGTTTTGTGTCAATTTTAAGGGAATGTCTTGTAACAAGCACCCCTGTTTTTTATTGTTTTTTCCCACTGCTGAATCAAGGTTTTCTGTGTTTGCTTTCTGAGTTTTGTTTGTTTGTTTGGAAAGTCTCATGTGCCATTCATGATGTAAAGAAGCCAAAGATATATATAACAGTTTGCAAGGAAATAATACAAGAAACTTGCTAGGTGAAAAACAATCTTTCCCTTCAATAATCAGATATTTTCAATGACAAGAAAGTGCAGATTTACATTCATTCATAATAGAAAATAAGAACACTTTCAGACCTGGATTCAAGAAGCATGACAGCAGTATTTAGACTTCCAGTGAGCAGCAACATGAGACAAATATTTCACTCTATACTCCTTGCTTTCAGGCAACCCTAAATCGCTGCACCCAGCCTTCAATAACATCAATAGACATCAAACCCTGAGCAGATTACAAACTGTGGAATGAACACTGCAAAGCCATCCCCCTTAGGAAATTTGACCTGCCATAGAAAATCATAAACACCACCAAA
The DNA here is from genome assembly GCA_007258455.2 of Sequoia sempervirens. Lineage (NCBI taxonomy): Eukaryota > Viridiplantae > Streptophyta > Pinopsida > Cupressales > Cupressaceae > Sequoia > Sequoia sempervirens. The sequence goes on from VDFB02144268.1 coordinate 126,950, forward strand.
AACTGCAAATAAACACTCTTTGGAATCACCTTGATATTGGTCTTTCATTTAATCAACACCCATTTTGATTTGTCCATTCATCTCTGAGCAATGAGTCAAAAAACAGGTTCAGGTCCATGTCCAGAAACACCCAAAAACTGAATAAAATCAAACCCAAAACTGCATAAAGCCACACCAAACAGAAAGCAAGCTAAACACACCAAAAAACTCTTAAAAGTATTGATAAATCTTCATCTTTTCAATCACCAAATCGAACCCTGTGAAGCTCTTTTGATCTCAGCTGAAAAAACTTCTCAATATCTGATTAGGGTGGATATTTCACCACTAAAACCAGCCCATACGAAGAGGGTTTTCGTCCTCAATTCGCAGCCCAAGCAACCTAGAAGCAATACGGCAACATTTCGTTATGTTGTCAAAGCCGAGATATCAAAATGGGAGCCAAGATGAGAATATAAAGAACTAGGGCGATGGACTTCAAACTTTTCTTAATTCCACCCTAGAAACCAACGCCCTTCTCCTCTTTTAAATATCAAACATTTTAAAATATCTCTTCTCCCTTCTCTAGGTGTCCATACATGAGGAGGAATATAATATTGATTAATCTTCAAAAACAACTTAAATTGTTCAACTAGGCACAAGGTACCTTTTTGAATGACCACACACCCCTCAACTTAAGTTTATAATATGACTTTATAAAACAACTTAAGTGGTTGAATTAAACAAATAACAAATACTGCAACCTTAGGCTCTCCAAAAATCAACTGATAAATAATGCTGCTGCGTGTACACTAGCCTGGGACCAACTCCCCTAAAGATGACTTACTATAAATAGCACTGCTATAAATAGTAAGTATATACCAAACACCCAAACTACGCAAAACTAAAGACCATAGAAGAATACTGTGACCAACTAAAGATGGCAACATCATGACCGACCACTGCTATAAATAGAAACCCCTCCGGAAACCCCAGGACTGAACATCAATGTTGACAACTAAGTCCCCTAATCACATCAACTAGCCTACAGGAACTTCTAGAATAGGCTAATTGAATCACTGCACTATTTGAGAGCAAGAAGGGGACATTACAGTCCACCCTTCCCAAGATTGCTTGCCCTCAAGCAATCGTAAATCAGAATGTTGCAATATCTGCTCACTCTCCCAAGTAGCATCCTCCACTAGCAAATTCTTCCATTTAATCAAATACTCCTTGACCACCCTTTTGCGCAGTGTACGCTCTTTGACCTCCAATATAGTCTCAGGAATTGAAATCAACTTGCCTTCCTCATCCAAAGGAGGCAACTCTGTAGAAGGAACCACATTTCGACCAAGTGCTTTCTTAAGGCGAGAGACATGAAAGACATTATGCACCTTGTTGTCCTTGGGTAGCTCCAACTCATAGGCTACCTCTCTAATCCTCTTGATAACTTTGAAAGGACCATAAAACCGAGGCTTAAGCCTTTTTGACCCACTCTTCTTGAAAGTGGACTGCCTGTAGGGCTGCAACCGCAAATAAACCACATTTCCAATCTCAAAAACACACTCAACGTGGTGTTGATCAGCATATAGTTTTTGTTGATTTTGAGCATGTTGTATATTCTCTCTCAGAGACCTCATGACGTCCTAACTCTCCGACAGAAGATCTCTGGCTCTGGGCACCCTGCAATCTCCAAAAAGTAAATCAACAAAGTTGGGAGTTTCGTGACCATATAATGCCATGAATGGAGACATGTGAATAGACATATGGAAGGTAGAATTATAGCAATACTCTCCTAGGTGCAGCCACTTGACCCATGCCTTTTGCTACCTTGAAACATAGTTGCATAGGTAACCTTCCACCCATTTGTTCACCACCTCAATTTATCCATTAGTCTGAGGGTGGTAACTAGTGCTAGGGGTCAACTTTGTACCACATAATCCAAATAACTCCTGCCAAAACAAACTCATAAACTTACTGTCCCTATCACTGATGATGTTCTTGAGTGTCCCATGAAGCCTGAATACCTCTCTGAAAAATAAATCTGCCACTTGCACTGCTGTAAACCCTACTGATATAGCAAAAAAGTGTGCAAATGTAGTCAATTTGTCCATTACCACATAAGTATTGTCCTTCCCCTGCACCTTCAAAAGCCCTGTGATGAAATCTATTGATATGCTTTCCCATTTCTGAGTAGAAATGGGAAGGGGCTGCAATAAACCAGTAGGATAAGTATGCTCATTTTTATTTTGTTGGCATACTTGGCACTCACAAACATACTTAAGAATGTCATCCTTCATCCCCTTCCAAAAGAATCTTTCATGGATCTGCCTATATGTTCTATAATATCCTGGATGACCAGCCATCAAAATGTCATGAAAAGCCCTTAAAATGTGCTCTCTCACCTTCGTATCAAGAGTCAACCATATTCTATCCTTATAATATATGAGGCCATCCTTCACTTGGTATCTATCATCCTATAAAGACCCATCAAGGACGTTGTTTGCAAGTGCATTCTTAGCATAATCAGCCTCTATCTTCCCCTTCCAATCTACTGCTATGACTGAAATAGAACTCAAATGTGGTCTTCTAGAAAAAACATCAGCCACTACATTATTTTTTCCTTTGGCATATTCAATGTCAAAGTCATACCCTTGAAGTTTGCTTACCCATTTTTGTTGTCTCTCATTGAGATCCCTCTGATTAAGAAAATACTTAAGGCTATTATGATCTGTCTTCACTACAAATCTACCCCCCACAAGGTATTGTCTGAACTTGGCAAGTGCATGCATGATGGCCAACATCTCCTTGTCATAAATGGAGTAAGCTCTCTCACCTCCTCTCAACTTCCTACTCTCAAAAGCTATAGGGTGTTTATTCTGCATGAGAAATGCACCTATGCCTTCACCTGAGGCGTCACACTCAAGCTCAAAAGGCTTGGAGAAGTCTAGAATGGCTAAGACTGGGCACGTGCTCATCAATTGCTTACATCTATCAAATGATTGTTGTGTTGATTCAAACCATACAAATGCCCCCTTTTTGGTTAAATCAGTAAATGCGGCAACCAACTGTGAGAATCCCCTAACAAACCTTCTACAAAAACCACAAAGCCTGAAAAATCCCTTCAACTGTGTGAGGTTTGTAGGTGGAGGCCAATCAAGAATAGCCTTGATCTTTTCAGGATCAACGCTAACTCCTTTTGAGTTGATAATGTGCCCAAGATACAACAATTGTGTCATGCCAAATTCACACTTAGACTCCTTGGCAAACAAGGATTCACTCTCCAAAATACTCAACACCTCATCCAAATGCCTCAAGTGCTCCTCCTATGATCTGCTGTAAATAAGGATATCATCAAAAAATATCAAGAAAAACTTACGCAACTGCTGTTTGAAGACTCTATCCATGCAAGACTGAAATGTAGTAGGCATGTTAGTCAATTCGAAAGGCATAACAAGGAACTCAAAATGTCCATAATGGCATCTAAAAGTTGTTTTCTCAATGTCCTCCTCTCTAACTCTGATTTGATGATATTCAGACCTCAAGTCTATCTTAGAAAAATAGACTGCTCCACGTAGCTCATCAATGAGCTCATTAATCCGTAGGATGGGATATCTATTTTTAATTGTCTTCTTATTGAGTGCCCTGTAATCTATGCACATGTGCATAGTCCCATCCTTCTTTTTCACTACCACCACTGAAGAAGCAAATGGACTCTTACTCAATCTGATATGCCCCATATCCAAAAGCTCCTTGATTGCTTTTCTATCTCATCCTTATGTCTCTTTGAGTGCCTATATGGTGCAGTGATTACTGCCTTGGTCACTGTTGACAATCAAATATGCACCCTTTGTTAGATTTGCAAAATCAGACTATCTATTGAAACATGGAAACTCTTTTCAGATGTGAGCGATCTATGTGAAAAGAGAATCTCCAGAGTGAGTTGGTTCTCCGTATGATGATCCGATTCTAAATGACTTTCGAAGGAAAGAGTTAGAAGGACAATTGAAATTAAAATTTATGGCTTAAAATGATTTTCAAGACTTGATAATAACTCAATGATGACTCTGGTTTTTCTCACAAATAGCTTTCAGAAAACACAATATCTCACAACCTATCATGAACAATTAACACATAAATAATTTGCATGAAGATTTGAGTTTAAACACAACATGAAACCTGTATTTAATGAACTTTTTGCACTAAAATTGCAACTCTAGGACATAATAAGGATTCTACAAGCAAAAATCACAATACAACATCAAACTAAAACTGCAAAAGGCACCAAATTGAGAAATAGGAGTGTTGTTTTATTCAACTGAAGGAGTTTTCCAAAATCTGAAACAGAGTACAAAGGAAGTTTACAAGCTCAAAAATGTCTATGAGCAAGAAACTAAAATCTGAACTGGAAAAACACTAAGTTTTTCACAAGATATATCACTAAAACCCTAATCCGAGCTCAAGGAAAAAGCTTCAGGAAAGGTATCAAAAACTGGCCAAGAAGTTTGCACAAAAGCGGAAAAAACACACTTTTTGCATATACATACTGAAAAGCTTCTCAAAATAGGCCAAATCTGCTTTTAAAGCAAAAAAAACACCTTATCTCTCCAACAAGAAACCCAAATCCGACCAAGGAAATATCTCTCACAAATCTGCTAAAAATAGCAAAGAGATAAAACAACTTGTTTTATTCTTGCTTTACATGGCTTGTAGATTCTAAATCTCCTCAATTTGATTTATTTTTTGCAACCAAAGATTTTGAAATCTTTTGCTACAAATCACAACCTTATTTCTCCAATTACAATATTGATTTTCTTAAAAAATCATAAAAAATACAAGGCATACCTCTTCTCATCAATATCCTAATTGATTTCTTTAAAATCAATTAAAAACAAAGCCAAGGCACATTCATTTACAATTGATTTCTATAAAATCATAAAGAAAAAAAATAAAAGCCAAGGCAAAATAATCACCAAGGCATGTGTTCAAAATAAAATGCCTTAGGCATTAATGCAGAAAAAAGGACCTACGCAATACACCACCATATGTTTTGATTAGGCTTTGATATTTTCAGAAAAAATAAGCCTAAGGCATCGTCCACCACTAAATCATGGCATAAAGGAATTGGCCCCATAGTATTAACTTTGCATTGATTTTTTTAAGAACTTAAGGGAAAAATTCCCTTGGCCAACTTAGGTCTTTGAGAAACCCTAAGACAAAATTACCACTCCTCCCATTTTTTCGCATCATTTGGACTTGAAAAACTTTCCTTCTGCTATGAAGAGCGCTGCCTCCATGAGAGCTTAGGGTTTCAGCTGGAAACCTCCATTCGAGCCTCCAACTGAGCTTTCATTTTGTCCATCTTTTGCATGCTCGGCCTCCATAACTCAGGGTAAGTATTGCTGGTCATTTTCTCTTCATTCCTTGGTTTTTTTTTAGGAGAATATGGCCTCATAGGCCGCGACAGTGATATAATTTTCTGATGATATATGGCTTTGTGTTCCTGCTTCTTGTTTCTGTGTTCTTGGCCACTATTGTAAGAGCTCGACCTCTGCATCTAGAGGCTCTCCAAGAGAGTCTAGTCACGCCATTTTGCTTGGTCTTCTACAGCACGAATGGTAAGATTTATCTCTGTGTTCACTTATTGCTTTTCTGTATCAAACAAAGCTTCAAAACAGCTCCTATGAAGAGAGTGATTGTTATTTTCTCTTTGAAACAAAGCAGACCCATTGTGCAGGCCACACCATGCATATTTGATTATGGTGTTTTTGAGGCACTTCTAGGACTGACCCATAATAGCATCATTGGATTTATTATATTTTTGACAAAAGCCCTCATATGGGTAAACTGAAAACAATGAAGAAATTGCATTTTGAATCAAAAACGACATGTGGGTATTCTTTATTCTGCAAGAAATTCATCTATTTCTACATTTCCTGTCAAAAGCTTCCAAAAGCTTGTTTCTGTGCAAGAATGGCTACTCCATCATTCCATTGTATTTCTGCTTTGTTCTTTTTGTTGAAAAAACAGCTTTCAAAGCTTGTCTTTGAAAAGAACAATTACTCTTTTGTAAACAAAACCAGGCATTCTGGGACTTTTCTGGGCTCGACCCATGAAAGGCATTTCTTTCTTCTTAAATATCTATGTCAAACCCTCATATGGGTACTTGTAAAAATGAAGAAATTTTGCATTTTATGAAAACCCCAAAGTGTGTATTTTGGGAATGAAAAGAAAACCACGTTTATTTGTCTGGAGCTCGACCCATAATGCATACATGTATTTTTGCATCTTTTGCACAAAACCCTCATGGGAATCTCTTGATTTCAAATCAAATCATTCATTTTGTTTTCTGTTGAAAACCCCATGTGGGTAAGCTGGAAAAGGTGGTAAATCTACATTTTGATAAAAAACCCTCATGCGGGTATTCTAAAAAAGTAAGCAAAAATTTGTATGTTTTGTCATATATTCAAAATTTGGGGTTGACCCACCATGGCTTTTGTTTACATTTTGAATTCTATAAAAACCCTTATATAGGCAAATGTTACCTTGAAGAAGACTACATTTATCTGTACTCCAGCTATTTACCCTTCATTTTCTGCAAATGAGTATATATGATCTATACTCCAATTTATTTCCAATTTACTTCTTTTATCTTGCATCTCTAATGAGCTCAACTTCCCAAACTCTGTTTCAAATGAGGAAGAAACCCAAACGGGTTTTGAACTTCCTACAACAAACTATACTATGGACAAAGCCCTGCACCCAGAAACTTCCTTTGACTGGCAGCCTTAGATGTTTACTTGCTCAGTCCATTATGCTTTTCACTTAAATCTTTTAAAAGCTTTGTTTAATCTGGAAATGCTTTACATACTCAAATTCCTCTCAAACATGTTCATGTCCATTTGCTTCAACCTCATACAATGATAGTTTGAAGACATACCTTGAATGGTAAAACAGATGCACAACTCCATTTGCAATACATGTCAAACAATAACAAATCCCTTGTATTGTTTACTCCACTTAATGCAACACAATGAAATACCTGGAAATCGAACCTGAAGCTTCCCCCATGCTTGACTGTCCTTTAAATGTATGCTCTTCTATCTGGCACTCTTCATGCATTTTTATGCTTCATTTAATAAAAATTGTCTTATGCCTTGCTCTCTTCTAAAATGAAAATCTAAAACAATGCTCTTTGTTGAGGCATTATGTTTGCTTGTTCACTATCACCATTATGAGATAGAACACTACTGCTCCAAAACAGAAAAAATATGAAACAGCATTTAATGTGAATAGACTTAAAGCAGCAAAACAATATTATGGCAGCGATATCAAATATTTCCAGAATAAACATGATCGTTTTTAGCTGAAACAAGTTCATCAAGTTTATTGTCCATCTGTAATTTTCATCTCATGCTTTGATTTGACTGTTATGAATGCATGATAAATTTGATTACTCCTTTAGTTGTATAGCTCAGAAGAGCATGATGATTGTATTTTCCTTCTCAGCCCACTTGTAATGTATAAGGGGCAGCATGCTGAGCTCTACCCTTGTGGGAGCCCCTTTTTTCCCACATGCTTGGTCTTCAAAAAATAATCAACTACATGAATTTTCCTATACCTGCACAAGGAAACAAACAATGTTAGCGTAAAAACAATGTATGATGATGATGTTTTCTCTTTTCAGTTCATGTTTTTGTTCCTTCTTTTAGTTGATTCCATGCATTTCGAAGAGTGAATTATATGTCTGTTGGTAGAGCTTGTAGTATAACTCATATCCGGAGCTCTTAATTGACACCCCTCTCAATCTCTTGCAGGTACACTCAGGAGCGGAAGCAGGACGGAGCAAGTAGCAGCGTCTCAACCAAAGATGAAGAATCAGGCAATGATGGATATGTCTTCTGCTTTCTCATTTCTTTTTACCTTTAGTTGTAGAATTTACTTTCCGCAATGAATGGAATTAGCTAAAACCACGGCTTGTGTGGATATTTAATTTCGTTCTTTCATTTCCATTCTGAGAGAAAAGCATTAAAATGCAAAGTTGTACCATCATTTGTATTCTTGCAATCAAATGAACATATGTAATGTGAATCATTTCATGAAATAAATGAAAGCATTCTGTTATGCTTTATCATTTGTATATTCAATTTTGTACTCCATTTGATTTTGCAAAAAACATGAGTAATACTTCTGAAATTCAGTTTTCTCAAAACACTTACATAACTGTCACTTGATAAATGATAAATAAGGTGCAAACAGCACTTAAGCATATGCAGAAATAACTATATTTTCACTTTCAAATATAACAATATTTAAACCAGCTCCACCAATTGAGCTGTAGCGAAAAATTGGTAACAGTCCCTTCCTCTAACTCAATGATGTGCTCTATCCCTCTATCAGGTGGCCTCCCAAGAGGCATGCTGCCAAATACCTTGCTTCACTTAGTGAGCAAAACTTGAATGTCAGGTGGATATGAACGTTTTTGCTCCTCTATAACCGCAGGCATGACTATACACTCCACTACCCACTACCCCTGGTCATGTCTAAAAGCCTCTCCATACGCTTACAAGAGACAACTCGAGGCCCTCCATTAGATATCCCTCTCAATACCACATTCTTACCCTCTAATTTAAACTTCAACTCTAACGTCTGAAAATTAAGAGTAATCTCTCCTAGAGAACATAACCATTGGATGCCCATCACTACATCTGTATCCCCAATACCAACCACATAGAGGTCATCCTTGAACTCGTGGTTACCCAACTAGATGCTAAGTTGTGGAATCATCCGAGTGCAATTAATGGTGAAGCCATCTGCAACCATCACTCTAAATCCATCAACCTCCTATGTCTGGAGTCCCCTACACGCTACAAGCCCCTCATCAATAAAATTATGTGTAGTACCTGGGTCAATCAATGTTATCATCCGCTGCCCCTTAAGGACTCCTCTAATGCATAAGGACTCATTCTTCTAAAAACTATATAGCTGGGCAAGTTTACACTCCTTTGATACCCCCTTTTCAACCTCTCCTTGTGGATCTTCTTCCTCTTTTTCATCAAAATCTGATTGCTGGTCTAAACTTTTTGAGCCACTTTCCTCTGCTAAATAGTATTATATCTGATGTATTATAGCCCCTTTTGCACATACATGATCCTTAGACCACTTATCTCTACACGTGAAAGATAGGCCCTTCTTTCTGAGGTCATTTAGTGTGTCTTCGTCAAGCCTTGTGACTGATTTTTTCTGCTGTGAAGTGTCCTTAGTGAAAGGTCTCTTATCCTTTTTGTGCATAAAAGGTTTGGACTGAATTTTTGCTTTAGGGGCAGCCCACTCCATACTTCTTGCTTTTTTCATTGCCTCCTGCAAAGTTGGTGGGTCAAATGCCTTAATCCATCCCTTGCGTGGCTCCATAAGACCTTCACTAAATAAGACCACTAACCTCCTCTCTGAAATGCATGTAACCATCACTGAAAGCCACTGAAATTCTGCTATGTATGCCTCTACCATGCCATACTGCTTAAGCTGGACCAGCTCTCTAAAATGAACCTCGGGGTCTTTTTTGTCAAATCTCTCAATGAGTTTAGTGGTAAACTCATCATACATAGTGATAGATTGATGACCCAATGTAACTAGGCCACGGTACCGCCACTCATGTGCTACCCCATCCAAATGTAACGTGGCAAATTTAATTGCCTCCTCTGTCATAGGTCTAAGGGCTAGATAATTGTCAAGCATCTATATCCAAGCCCTAGCTGTGCATCTGTCACTCCCATCAAAGTGTGCAAGTGTAACCTTGCTGATGGCATGTTGTAAGTCCATCTGCACTGCTAGTCCTCTCTAATCATATCTATTTCCGTTTCCATTCCTCTTTCTCTTCTAGTCCAAGAATTCATTGTAGGATAGGTTCATCTTAATGAATTCAGGAAGAGTGTCATACTCAGTGTATCCATTCCTTAGGCTATCCACAAATGGGATAGAAGCATCAAGATTAGGTTGAGGTGCCTCCTTAGATAGGAAAGTGGGCCGAAACGGCCTAGAAGAGATGTATGAATCAACTGTAGTTCACTGTCCCCCATTACCACTCTACTGATTTGAAGCACTATGTTCTTTTGTATGCATTGTGTTACCCTGTGGATTGTTATGAGTAGTTTGCACCACTACGTTTTGCCCAATCTTTCCCAACATGTGAGACATCATATCCATCATCATGTCAAATTTCCTCTCTAGCTTAGCTCTAGGACTCTAGGATCTTGCTCTCCCTTTCCCTCTATCATTCATATTACCAGATGTTCTCTCCTCCCCATCATGATGATCTGGCTGCATTTTTGTATCCTAAGAAGACTCCCAATGAGCCTTAAGAACACCTGATAATGTCTGACCTTCCAGAATAGGTGGGGGCTGCCAATGACCTTTTCTAATCTCCCTTTGTCTATACCTTTGTTCTCTTGCGCTCATAGAATGAAAGTGTTGTTTTCAAATGTTTACACAAGATGGCAGGAAGGATTTGGCTCTGATACCTCTATAACAAGCACCTCTATTTTTTTTGTTTTTTCCCACTGCTGATTCAAGGTTTTCTATGTTTGTTTTCTGAGTTTTGTTTGTTTGTTTGGAAAGTCTCATGTGCCATTCATGATGTAAAGAAGCCAAAGATATATATAACAGTTTGCAAGGAAATAATACAAGAAACTTGCTAGGTGAAAAACAATCTTTCCCTTCAATAATCAGATATTTTCAATGACAAGAAAGTGCAGATTTACATTCATTCATAACAGAAAATAAGAACACTTTCAGACCTGGATTCAAGAAGCATGACAACAGTATTTAGACTTCCAGTGAGCATCAACTTGAGACAAAGATTTCGCTCTATGCTCCTTGCTTTCAGGCAACCCTAAATCGCTGCACCCAGCCTTCACTAAACATCAATAGATGCCAAACCCTAAGCAGATTACAAACTATGGAATGAACATTGCAAGGCCATCCCCCTAAGGAAATTCGATCTGCCATAGAAAATCATAAACACCACCAAAAACTGCAAATAAACACTCTTTGGAATCGCCTTGATATTGATCTTTCATTTAATCAACACCCATTTTGATTTGTCCATTCATCTCCGAGCAATGAGTCAAAAGCCAAGTTCAAGTCCATGTCCAAAAACACCCAGAAACTTAATAAAATCACACCCAAAACTGCATAAAGCCACACAAAACAGAAAGCAAGCTAAACACACCAAAAAAATCTTTAAAATATTGATAAATCTTCATCTTTTCAATCACCAAATCGAACCCTGTGAAGCTCTTTTGATCTCAGCTGAAGAAACTTCTCAATATCTGATTAGGGTGGACATTTCACCACCAAAACCAGCCCATACGAAGAGGGTTTTTGTCCTCAGTTCGCAGCCCAAGCAACTTGGAAGCAATCCAGCAACATTTCGTTATGTTGTCAAAGCTGAGATATCAAAATGTGAGCCAAGACGAGAATATAAAGAACTAGGGCGATGGACTTCAAACTTTTCTTAATTCCACCCTAGAAACCAACACCCTTCTCCTCTTTTAAATATTAAACATTTCAAAATCTCTTCTCCCTTCTCTAGGCGTCCATACATGAGGAGGAATATAATATTGATTAATCTTTAAAAACAACTTAAGTTGTTCAACTAGGCACAAGGTACCTTTTTGAATGACCACACACCCCTCAACTTAAGTTTATAATATGACTTTATAAAACAACTTAAGTGGTTGAATTAAACAAATAACAAATACTGCAACCTTAGGCTCTCCGAAAATCAACTGATAAATAATACTGTTGTGTGTACACTGGCCTGGCCCCAACTCTCCCAGAGATGACTTACTATAAATAGTAAGTATATACCAAACACCCAAACTGAGAGAAACTGAAGACCATAGAAGAATATTGTGACCAACTAAAGATAGCAACATCATGACCGGCTACTGCTATAAATAGAAACCCCTCTAGAAACCCCAACACTAAACATCAATGTTGGCAACTAAGTCCCCTAACCACATCAACTAGCCTACGGGAACTTTGGAATAGACTAATCGAATCACTGCACTGCTCAAGAGCAAGAAGGGGACATTACATGTCTTGTTACATGTACATATTGACAAATGTTTCAATTTTGTGCACAGCTAAATTCATTCCCTTAGCCTTCACCTACGCATACATACAAATCTTTCCATACATATCTCCAAATTTACACATACACTAATACATTCTCTAATTATCACGACATTTATGACTCTACACATACCCACATATTCATTACCCATACAATCACAATTATTTTCCCACCTGGGGTCAAGTCCATGACCTCAAGATTCCATTCATTTACCCACATCCACACATATACCAATAAATCTTCCATTTATCATGACAATTATGACTCCACACATACCCAAATATTCAATTATGCATATAGCCACAACCATTTTCCCACCCAAGGTCATTTCCACTAGAGTCAACCACACGGTTGCAAACTTGACCTCTAACTTTACAAAATTCAAATTCAAATTTTGACTCGCAATTGCTTAGTATTTTCTTTCCTTGAACCAACTTAACACACATTTGTGTGATTTGATGATATGTTCATGCATTTTAAGCACAGCTTATGAACTCATAGAGTACCTGGCAATGGTTTTTTGGCAAGCTTTGGTGCCAAACTTGCATGACTAGTTGGCAAGTCCGACACCAAGACTCACAAGATAGAAAAAAAAACATAGGGACTCACGCAAAAAACTACTTAAAATGCTGAAAAAATTTGGCCTACACATGCTGTGTGCCCTTCATTTTTGCAGACTTCCCAAGTTCCCATCATGTCCTCACAATGTTTTTACAAATGTTTTATGGATGTTTACAAACATTTATAGACATTTTTAAGATGCTTTATAAACGTTTTTTACGAATGTTTTAAGATTTGCAATTCATAAATTATAATGGCAACCCTACCAATAATGCAGATCAAAACCCTACCCATTTTGCATAAAAGTTGTGTCTTTTTAGGAATTTAAGTATTTTTTTTAAGTTGCCAAGTTTTTGTGGAGTCAAAAATGTTGGGTCTGCCAAGTTCAAATATGTGAACTATAAATTAAAGGCATTCATTTGTACTCATTTCACATCTCCCATTTCTCATGCATCCTCTCTCATCCTCTATAGAGCATTAAAGGAGCAATCAATAGTGAAACATTTGGATATGGTGCACTAAAATGAATAACGAATCTGCATACATCACTCAAGGAAGCTTCCTTGTTATTTTCAATCTTGTGTTTAAGTTTTCCAGGGGTTGAGCTAAGAGAACATGTCCCCTTGTGACACAACAGCAATCGCTTAAAGGTATTTCTAAATAGTAAATACTCAGTCATCAAATATCAGAAAAGAGCAGAGCAGACAAAAATCAATCAGGTGAATAGATGGGTCAAATCCCAACACAAAGATGAATCTGCACTTGTAAACTAGACACAGACCTGTGGAGTTGATCCCAGACAAAGCACAGATTCAGCGCAAGATTGGAGGTATTTCACTGACAGATAGATTGCATATTTTAAGGCAGAAAGAATAAAAGTTTTGAATCTTCACCAAACAGCATTTATTCTTCGGTCATTGAACTAAGTACCTTATCTTCCTTCGAATTTACTTTCATACCTTGGCATTCAATTCAAAACACACTAGTCCACAGGTTTAGACGTACGCTAATTTATGTTATTTGTATGTATTCCATTGGTTTACCCTAAATCACCCTGAAAGAGAGTTTATTTTCTTTTACAAATATATATTTCAAATCTCAATTTTTGAAATTCGAATTTATATATGAAATTCATGTTTAATATTACAATTTGTTTAATTTGCCAGAATTTTTGCAGAGTCAAATAACAGATTCAAAGTCTCAATACCATGCTCAAAAGTGATGCCTTGCCCAAGGAACTGCAGAATTGCAACTCCTTCTAACCAGCCAATAAGAATGGTGTTGAAAATGAAGATGAGATAGTTATAGACAGCAAACTTGTGTTTCTACTCTTCCGTTAAGCTTCTATGTTTTTCAAGTTTATTAAGCTTCAGTTTAGCAGTACGATCTTCACTCTTCCTCTGCTATATATGCGAAATCGAGTCCATCAAATTTGATATAATGATTAATTTTCAACAACTGGAGTTATCGTGTAAGTAGCATGAAATATAAGAAATGAAGTACTAAGAAATGTTGGTGATACCTGCAGCCACACTCGCTGAAAAAGAAGAGAGCCGAGCGTCATTGCAGGTCCTGTTATTGATACTGATGGAGAAATAGGACGAGCATTCTTCAACTGACGGGCAAACACCTTAATGGCACCAATATTGTAATCCATGAATCCTGCACAGCACCCTACTTAATCGAGTCCTTGAGAGCCTTCCGCATTGTTTTGGCGGGAGGCGAGGGGGTCGTTAGATTGTACGAGTCATTACTAATTATTTGTTTTTACCAGTGTAAACAGAAAATAGATAAATAAATAAAAGATGAGATAATAATAGTATAGTGCACAAACTAGTAAAATACAAGAAAATTAAAAAATTGTATGAACAATTTATGTAGGGGTGTAGCAGGTCAAAAATAATAAAAATTTGTAATCAAGAGTATATGGAAGAAAAAAAAAATCAAATATGAGTTTAACAATCTACAATCTTATGAAGGAAGTTACAAAACACCTACATCATTTTTAACCCCTTCATCACTATCAAACATATGGCTATTATAGCTTGTAATCACCACTAATATAGACTTTTGTTTAACTACAAGCTACTCAAAACACTCAAATTTAATTCCAAGGACAATTTATGACCTTTTTGGTGGCCCTTTGCAACAGATCCATCGAAATTAAGGCAGGGTATAGGGACTAGAACCTCAAGCATGCCCTTATTATGAGAAACTAGAAAAAACTTTATTCACAAAACGCAAGACCGACCAAAAGGTTGTTAAAGTATCAATTTCCATAGTTATCTCACATAGCTTAATCATGATAACAGCTAATTCTTTCTCATCCAACCCAACACTTACCAAAATCGCCTAACCTTCCTTAACACCTTCATCCTTTGTAGCAACTTTCAAGTCCTCATTTGTTTTTTCAAAGGAGGAGCAAAAGCTCCAACCACCTACTCACCTCCTCAAAAGGAACTACATGTTCATGCTTATCACAAAAGTCTATAACAATGGTTGTAAAAGAGTTTAGGCAAGGTATGATATGCCCTCCTTGCTTGAAATGCTTTGGACCATATTAAGAAGTATGAAATTTAGACACCAAAAAATCTTTCACATTCAATGGTCAGTCACTGGACCTCATTAGAAGGGATCCATGTTGATGAGCCCTAGGAATGTCAGGTTTCCTTGCTTTAGTTTCATGTGTTTTATCTTATTTCTGCTAAACTTCAAAAGACATTTCCAAATTTTTTCATATACTTTAAAGTATTTCAAAGCATTTTAAAATGATATATTATATTAATGAATGAGTGTGTAAATTTTAAATGTCTATGAGATTTAGTAGAATTTTATGATAAATTATAGTTGGTAATAATGAAAAATACGTTAAGGAATAAAACTAACCCCTACAGTGAAGAACCTATCAACCCGCAGCAAAACGATACTCAACCCACAACAGAAAGATGAAAGTTCAACACAACTAGAGAAGTTGATCAACTACAGTATGTGCATATTTCTGGAATAAGATGTGGGTGATAGTTTGAGGATGTCAATTCGGATATCCATGTGTCACTTCATCTTTTCAATAAACCATGGAGAAAGAAGTTTGTTCTAATAGAGGATAGTAGTTATATAAAGACTACCCTATTAGGCACATTCCCAAGTTATTACGGTCCTCTTAAATAGTGTAGAGTCCTTATCAAACTTCTACACTCTTACTTCCATTAGTTGTTATTTTTCTGTTAAGTTAAAGACTTGGTCCTCTTCCTCTTTTCTTAGCAAAGTTAACAATTTCTCATATGTTTGTTTATAGTTCTTGAATAAGCAAACTCTCATAGACCCTATATAGGAGGATATTCTTGTGAAAGATCGAGCGACTAGATTTTTGCATGAAATTAAATTGAATATCAAATTTGTTTCTATTTTTTTATAAGCTCTATGTATGTTTGTATTACAATAAAGAAGGATAGTTCAATTGCTTTATTTTCTAAGTTAGTAATCAAAAGGAGATACTATGGAATGCAGTAGCTCAAGCAAGGGCCACTTGAGGTCTACAGAACCCACGTTAGTTTAAATGATTAATTAGATTGTGAATTATAATTTATGAATCATAAGTTTCTAGTTTGTACATTACGAATGTTATATTGTAATTTCTAAATTGAATTATCTAATTTATATTGTGTTCAATTTGCTATTAAGTGATTAGTTTAATTAGGTTATGCTACAACATAAAAGAGTCACTAGTTACAATCCATGAATGATAAGTACATGTAGCAGTTATAGTAACTAGCATTTGCTTACCATATTCTCTAATTAAGAGTTATTTTCAGTTAGGGAACTTTTAGATGAATTTACTCTCTTTCAATCACCTTTACTGAATTAATTAAGGAAGTCTATGATTCTCAAATGCATATATAGTTCCAATATCATCTCAAGTTTATGATTCCATGGTTGACAATTTAATGAAGCACTCTTTAAAATAATGAACTACTTAATTTGGGGATTTGTAGGTTCGTTTAGTTGCATGTATGATTATCTACATCAATTAATTAGACATTAGGGGAGCTCTATATTTTTGGTGTCATTGTTGGGGATATTGCTAAGTTCAAAAATTTTAATTATTTTTTAAATTTACTTTCATTTCTTACATAAATTAGGAAGTTTTCATTTACACCATTAGGACCAATAGACACTTACAAATCAACAAGGAACTATTTACTTTGATAGTGTGTAGGAGAAGCCATCTAAAACTTAAGATATTATTATATACAAATGCAGAGGGACACTTTGGAAAGATTTCTCCCCTACACCTATGAAGAATTTGAAGATATTGGTGCAAGCAAAAGACTAGTTGATGGAATCAACAATATAGAAGCACCCCTCACACCAATACTTACTCGACACTTAGGGGGAACTCCCATAAGGCATATTAACACTATGGAAGATGAAGTAGTGGAAAATATAGCAGAATATGCTACATTTGATTTTCCAATCACAAATTAAGAACGGGTTGCTTCTCTCAAGAGTATACCCCCTCGGCCGTGCCAAATTTTTATGGATTGGTTACTGAAGATCCAGGCACATTCTTGTCTGAATTTGATGTCCTATGTAGAAGTTATGATTACACCACAAATTCTCATAGATTAAAACTCTTTCAAGCCACATTGAAATATGCTCATTTGTGATGGTTTATAGGGTTGGGAAGAAATACAGTACCCAGTTGGGAGACAATCAAAGCAAAGTTCTTGTAGAAGTATCAAGATTATTGCCAAGGAACAAACAAGAAGAGAGATGACATATTTAGGATGTCATAAAAGTAAGATGGACCACTTGAAGATTGTGTAAAAATGTTTCAATTTGTATGAATAAATCACACCAAAATAGACTTTCCCCAGAGTCACTAAAGCTAGTATTCCTATGAAGAGTAAATGAAGATTGCATGGATGCCTTAAACCTCATAGTAACAGGAGATATTTCTCAATTATAGGTTTTGAGAAAATCTGCCAGGTATGTAGGAATTATTCAAGGTCGTATGTGAAGAAGACGAGGGTTAATAGAACCTTCTCTTCCACCAAAATATCCATTGGTTTCTCTAAGGTGGAACTCAATAACTTTCTATCCAACATGAAGGACATAATCAACCACCTAGCTACAAATTGGATACCTTACACATCAAAAAGAAATAAGAAGTGATGGAAAAGGGGATCTCACAAATAAACCATCTCAAACAACATTTAACAAAACAAAATTCAATGTGCAAAAATTTGCAATAAGATTATAACTCTTATATTCAACTTCTTCAACGTAGTTTGCCAAAATCTAGAAATGCATACAAAACCCTCAAAAAATCTGATTACAACAAATAACTCAGCCTCATGGACTGATATACAACAATTTAAATTATTCTCAAACTCATCTATGACAATAAATTAACAAACTACATCAAAACAACTCTTTCACTTCACATACAAATTCAACCCACAACTTGTATTGGCAATCTTCAACTTGCAACTGTTCTTATCTTGCACAATAATCTTGAAACTTCAAATTGTTGTCTTCAAACCCTCATACCTGCAACAGAAGTATTCCAACCTCCCTTGGAGAAAAATCTATTCCCTTTTCTTTCCACTCGCCATTCTGGCCTACAATAATGAGTCCCCTATCCCCTATCATGCCTTCCTCTTTTCCTATTTCAAATAAAAATGTAACTCCCAAGAAATGTGTTGGCATAAAAACTAACACCTCTAGAGTGTAGGTTTGTATGGACAGCTATGCACACTGTGTAATGAGTGCTCTTCAAATTAGGAGGGGAAGCTCCCTCGTAGTGTTGGAATGCATGGAAAAGAAAAGTAATCTAAGTCTTATCTTTTTGTTCTCAGCTGGAAGAGGCACAAGGTTAAGAAAACCAAGAACATTGCAGCTAAGGATTTTTTGGTTTCGCAAATCATTAACTACAACTAAACTAACTACTTTAAATCTATCCAGTTTCCTCAAGAAAACAGAGCATGAGGAAATCAAGCAGGAATGATTATCTGACGATAAGCTGGGTACGGACTCACAACGTGAAGGCAAGGTGGCACAACTATCTGCTTGTTTGAATAGGCTTATTGGAAACAACAAATATATGATAAACTAAGTATAGATTCTCAACTTGAAGGCAAGGTGGCACAACTATCAACTCAATTTGAATAAGTTTATTATTCACACACATCATACGATAACCAAGAACAGATTCTCAACTTGAAGGCAAGGTGGCACATCTATCAACTCAATCTGAATGAGTTTATTAAGCACATAACATAAAGGATAGCCAACTAGGATGATAAATTGCATAGGCAAGAAACACATACAATCTATGATCAACTAGCCACTATATCTAACTAAAGCAAGAATTCACCATCATAATTGCATGAAACCCAAGTGGCATAACAATTCATCACAATAGTAAATACTCATGAACAGATACAGAATGAGCAATATTACAGGCAAGGTAGACACAACATATATTTCTCTCTCATGCAAAAGTTATGTACAAATGAGCAAAAGCTCTTATTTATAGACATCGAAAGGTGTATGGAACCCTAAAATCACCTTGAGTCAACTACAGTCTTGCAATGCATGCAAGATTTATTGCTAAACCCTAGTAAAACAAATTATACAGTTAACTGGAAAACTACCATCAGTTAACTGAAACATCTAATCTAAAAATGGACAATTGTGCAAGCATGCACGTCCTTATTGAAAGCATGTTAACTAGAACACTACCATTAGTTAACGTAAACCCTAAATAAAACTCCAAGTGAATAAAGTTGATCTCATAATAGATATGCATGAGATGAGACAATGAGTTAACTTGAGAAGGTAATGCCAAGTTTAACTCCTGTGTATAATGTCTATTCTGAGAGGTGGGAACTGAAGTCTACTGGCTGTGATCTCGAGCAACCAATCCCTCAACGAGATTGTTAACTACATCACTGTCTAGAGCTCAACAACTTGAGCAATCTTGGCAATCTTTGCACACTCAAACTAACATTTCACCGACTTATAACTTTGGTGGCTCCGTAATTGGAGTGATGGCCACTATCTATTTTGCAGCTTGATGTCTCTGATGCTTCTCCTTAATGAAAGAGTGTTGCATGATGAAACTACAAGTTTGATTGTGCACACTCTGGTTGTGAGAAATGCAAATGAACTTGCTGCACAAGCAAAATTCCAACAATATCAACCCTCTAAACCGGCTTTGGAAGAAAATTGGCCATACGAGGCATGCAACCATATGGATTTGAGCGACTATGCCTGCCAACCCTCTAAATGCACTTGATACAAATCAGTCTCAGCTTTTTTGACAAAATCATGAATTAAGACCGATTTGGTCTTGAATTCAGTCTATGTGAACTGCACTCTAAAAAACTCACCTGTTGACTATGAACACGACTATATTCTGACAACTTTTCTGGAACACTAAAAATAGCCTGCTAAAGCTAAAAATAGCCTATCGGAGAGCAATTTTCACGAAAAAATATGAGATATGGGTTTTGTCCAAAAAAAGATTCTAAGACAACCCAAAACGTCAGAAATGCAAAAATTTGAGTTCTACTCGACCATGCAAGGAATTTTCAATTGAGAAAATTAGAGCCTCGAGAACTGATGCTCCGGAGTAAATTTTCCTGAAAAATTTTGGTACATGGGTTTTCTCGAGGAAGCTATTTTGAATAGACCCAGATGATTTGTTTTGCCAAAATTTTCTTGTTTCTTGAAACATGCGAAAGAATTTAAGATGAGAAATAGAAGAATTTGAGAAGAAGAAAGACATTTCTTGATGTTATCTTCTGCCAAAATCGCCACTCTGCCTTGAAATTTGTTGATAAATCTAATTTGTACCTGCAAAGAAAGTGTTTTGATGTCTTCACCAATGATTGTTGATGAGAAATTCGCCCAACTCTGAAAGAAATTCGCCTTTGCTCTGAAGAATTACGAATTTTCTCAAGTTGTGTGAATGAAATATGATGGCATGCTTGAATTAATAGAATAAATTCGCACCTCAAAGGTGACTGCAAGATTTAAAAACCATGACTACGAAAAGAATTATCTGATTGGACCCCCTCCAGTTTGAACTGAAACTATCCTAAAGTTCAAAACTTAAATAATAATAAAATATTTATTATGCAATTTGAAATTCCAGCATAAAGAGGGCGCCAACTTTAGAAAATCGCCATTTAATGCTTAAATATGCAAAAATAAATATTAAATATTATTTAAAATTAGTTGACAAACCAAGTAAAGCACTTGGATTCACCAGCGAACTTCACTAATTTCAAAAAAGTCTTCATTTGACCTCATAAGCGTCCATTTGCTTAAGATATAACGTTTTTTATTAACTTCCTATTTTGTAGCTGACTACAAAATTATGACTGGCCATCTTCGATACTGATTCCTGAGTGACCAGATGATGCTAAGACTGAATAAGTGTATTCATTGTGAAGCATGCAAAGCAAGGAAGAAATGTTTGTTGGGAGTCATCACTACAAAATCCATCATTTAACACCTCAAAGAATTAGGCACCCTTGATTAAATTTATTTTCAGGTACTAGACAACTGTTTTTCAAAACTGCAATCTAATGCTTCAAACGGCTATTGACGATGAATGGTGAACCCTGTTGATAGGCAACCACGCATACTGCATGACTAGGAGTATTCTGCATCTGACGAATATATGCAAGGCATATAAAAGCTGGATTAAGGACCCTTAAAGTAAAAGCACCCTTGGCTTGACAAGGCACGAACACAAAAGTGCAACTCTCAACCAGATGCCCTACTTTGACCTCTAATATCTAGAACTGGGATGACCTGATTCGAGCACTATCTGTCTCGACATGTAGCCAAAAGGACCTACGAGAGAAGACTCTAGAGGCGACGAAGCAAGAAAACTGCTTCTAAGATGTCAAATAGAAAGGTGCCTTTCCCAAGATGGAATAAATGACCAGACTTAGCCATTTTCTGAGTTGTCTCCATTTTCAGTATTTCACCAAAGACCTCGCACGTACAAGCATTTGCCAAATCCCGAAGGTTGATGGCAGGGCTCGTTGGATAGCTTGAGTAATTACACACAAGTCCCGTGAAGACTTCGAAAGCCAATTGTTGGAAATAGGATGCCATTTAATTGCAAATCCTAAAACATTAATTATTTCATGTATCTCCTAGATTCTTGGAATGTGTTCAACAACACTAATATTAGGATGAGATTAATTATTTGGATGAAATAAATCATGAAATTGACATTTGTATTTATTCCTAAATAATAGGAGCATGTGGGTGCACACATGGTAAGGTGAAGCTCACCTTGTGTTCAGTTAACTATACGGAGTAACAGTTAACACTTCTGAATGCATGTAAAGATCCTAGGAGTTAGGATTTGGTGTTTGCATGCTTGAAGTTTAGTTAAGTTCAGTTCAGATTAGTTCAGTTCAGGGCCGGGTTTTAGTTCGGGTTCAGGGTTCAGTCAGTTCACGGTTGATTCGGTTCCAGCGATTATCTTGATTGCATGCAAGTGCATGTTGCATGCATGTTGGTTATTTTGAGTTGCATGTAGTTAGCTTCAGTTAACTTGTAATGCATGGCTAATAACATTGAGTTGTATGACAGATAACAGGGACTACTTCCAGTTAACAAGGGATGAC
This sequence comes from Sequoia sempervirens, assembly GCA_007258455.2. Taxonomy (NCBI): domain Eukaryota; kingdom Viridiplantae; phylum Streptophyta; class Pinopsida; order Cupressales; family Cupressaceae; genus Sequoia; species Sequoia sempervirens. The sequence continues at coordinate 149,282 of VDFB02144268.1, forward strand.
CATTCTTTGGGAATGGTGTTGAGTAAATGTTTCAGTTAACAATAAAGCACTTGAAGCCAACTTGGGTGCCCAAGATGCTTTATTGGAATTAACTCCAATGCATGATAAGATATTTTGATGGCTCAGTTAAGTAGCTTTAATTGTGGGCGCCATCTTTGAGGAATAGCTTTGGAATTATCACCGAAGTGAAGGAGAAGTTGTAGCTTCAGTTTGGGACACCCAAATGCATGATGCACATGTTGTAAGCTTTAGTCTTCACTGAAGAACTCTACTTGAAGGAATATGGCGTACCTTTTCAAGGGCTTGAGCTTATGCATTGTAATTATCACCATTTGGAGATTACAAGGTTGCATATTGTCTATATATCTCATTCAAGTTGAATAGAGTTTTGAGATTGGTTATTGCAGGTGTGAAGAAGATTGGTAAAGACAGAAGAAGCATTCTCAAGCAAGAATTGGAGCTATTGTAATTCAAAGTTTGAATAATAGAATAATTCTTGGTGGAGTTTTTTCCCGAAAGGGTTTCTCCACGGTATATCTTGTGTGAAACTTCTATTATCCTGTCTAGTTCTTCTATATAATTCTCTCTACATTCTACAACAGTAAAATGGATTAATCAAGATAATCATCCACAAAGAATATATGTAACAAAGAAAAGACTTACTTAGAACAGCAATATTAAAGTTTTACAGAGTATTAAGCTAAGAAAACACCTCAATTTTCAACATTTGGTATCAGAGCTGAGGTTGGGTAGAGTATTGGGACGCCTTTCTCTTAAAAGATTGGAGGTTTTTTAGCTTAGTGGGAGCTCATATTATTTTTGTTATTTGCTGATTTTGGAATTAAGTTTTGTTACAATGAATTCAAGGTTAGAGATTGAAAGGTTCAATGGTTCTAACTATGAAATGTGGAAATTAAAAATGGAAGATCTTCTTGAAGAAAGAGATCAGTGGTTAGCGGTTAATAATGAGACAAAGACACCTACAACTATTTCAGATGAAGATTGGGCTAAGTTAGATAAGAAGGCAAGAGGAACAATAAGGTTATGTCTTGCTGATGCTGTTCTTTTGAATGTTTCAATGGAAACTAGTGCATATAAATTATGGAAAAGAATAGGGGATATTTATCAAACTAAGAGTCTCACCAATAAGTTGTATCTGAAAAGGCAATTATATTCATTGAAAATGAAAGATGGTGATTCAGTTGCACAACATTTGAATGCTTTCAATTTAATTCTCAGTCAGTTAGCATCTGTAGATGTAAAGCTAGAGGATGAGGATAAGTGCATTTTATTGCTTTGTTCTTTACCAAATTCTGGGGAAAATCTAATTGTTGCAATTAGTGGAAATGGTGCAGATCCAAAGATGGACAACATTATTCCTACTCTCCTATCAGAGGAGATGAGGAGGAAATCTAAGGAGGAAATCCAAGATGCCTTGTTTGTAAAAGGTAGGTCTAAGAAAAAGGAGCCTAAGGGAAACAAGGATGGGAAGGGTAAGTCAGAAGGACGAAGTAAGGTAAAGTGTTGGAACTGTGGGAAACCAGGACATGTGAAGAAGGATTATAAGAACAAGAAAGAGAGTTTTGATTCTTCTACAGAGGAGTCCTCATATAATAGTAATGATGCATTGGTTATTTCAACTAATATTGTTTGTGATAACTCTTTGCTTCATGTTTCAGAGTAATCTTCGAAGAGAGGATGGTAGTCACGATGCCATGTGTGACTCGGTATCACGGTTCAGTGGGAGTTATTGGCAATGACTTGGATGCATCATTGGTAAGGTTATCTCCATGTGGTTGGAGATATGGTTTCTTGGTTTAGAGTATATTTGTTATGGATGTCATGGTTTACTCTTGATACTAGTTTAGAGTTTGGCATATTTACATGGTTCTCTTGAGACTAAGATGTATAAGTATGTTATGATGCATGTGATCTCCTAAGAGGAGATGGTTAGATCATGGATGTCATGTTTATGATTCTTGATTCATGATTGGAGTTTTGACAATGATCTTGTATAGTTCTCTTAAAGTTTTGGGTACATTAATCATTTGCTTGTCTACTTCATGAAAGTGTTGTGTTGCATTTGGAGTTTGGCATGGATTGGTTGGTTACAGGTCCTCATGGATACTTGGAGAAATAGGTGAGGCTGGAATTCTCTTGTGGTAAGAGACATTTGTTGGAATGGTTACTTGTGAGAAAAGTTTTTCAACAGAAAAGACCGAGGAGTCTACACCTTGGTTGAATGTGAATTCAACACACTCGGTGGTTTAGCATGCCTCTAAAGAGGTGGTTTGGTTACAGAGGCTTGGGAAAGGTAATGGTTTGGTTGATAATGGGAAGGTATTAATTGAAAAATTTAACACTTTAATTAATGTTACAGATTATCTTATGAAACCATACAAATAAGTTCTCTTGGTTTTAATCATTTGCTTGGAAGCTTCATGATTATGTAGGTTGCATTTGAAGTTAGCATGGATTTATTAGTTGGTGCAAGAAGGCCATTGGCTTTGAGACTTGTACTTGTTTTATTATTTCTTGTTTAGAATAATTGCAATGTATAATGTCAAGTGGGGGAATGTTGGAAATAGGATGCCATTTAATTGCAAATCCTAAAACATTAATTATTTCATGTATCTCCTAGATTCTTGGAATGTGTTCAACAACACTAAGATTAGGATGAGATTAATTATTTGGATGAAATAAATCATGAAATTGACATTTGTATTTATTCCTAAATAATAGGAGCATGTGGGTGCACACATGGTAAGGTGAAACTCACCTTGTGTCCAGTTAACTATACGGAGTAACAGTTAACACTTCTGAATGCATGTAAAGATCCTAGAGTTAGGATTTGGTGTTGCATGCTTGAAGTTTAGTTAAGTTCGGTTCAGATTAGTTCAGTTCGGAATAGTTAGTTAATCAGTTTAGTTTAGTTTAGCCCAGTTATCTTGATTGCATGCAAGTGCATGTTGCATGCATGTTGGTTATTTTGAGTTGCATGTAGTTAGCTTTAGTTAACTTGTAATGCATGGCTAATAACATTGAGTTGTATGACAGATAACAGGGACTACCTCCAGTTAACAAGGGATGACCATTCTTTGGGAATGGTGTTGAGTAAATGTTTCAGTTAACAATAAAGCACTTGAAGCCAACTTGGGCACCCAAGATGCTTTATTGGAATTAACTCCAATGCATGATAAGATATTTCATGGCTCAATTAAGTAGCTTTAATTATGGGGTGCCATCTTTGAGGAATAGCTTTGGAATTATCACCGAAGTGAAGGAGAAGTTGTAGCTTCAGTTTGGGACACCCAAATGCATGATGCACATGTTGTAAGCTTTAGTCTTCACTGAAGAACTCTACTTGAAGGAATATGGCGTACCTTTTCAAGGGCTTGAGCTTATGCATTGTAATTATCACCATTTGGAGATTACAAGGTTGCATATTGTCTATATATCTCATTCAAGTTGAATAGAGTTTTGAGATTGGTTATTGCAGGTGTGAAGAAGATTGGTAAAGACAGAAGAAGCATTCTCAAGCAAGAATTGGAGCTATTGTAATTCAGAGTTTGAATAATAGAATAATTCTTGGTGGAGTTTTTTCCCGAAAGGGTTTCTCCATGGTATATCTTGTGTGAAACTTCTATTATCTTGTCTAGTTCTTCTATATAATTCTCTCTACATTCTACAACAGTAAAATGGATTAATCAACATAATCATCCACAAAGAATATATGTAACAAAGAAAAGACTTACTTAGAACAACAATATTAAAGTTTTACAGAGTATTAAGCTAAGAAAACACCTCAATTTTCAACACCAATAACTTCATTTGACAGGCCTAAAGGCTAGGTACCCTTGGCCTACAGAAATACAATAAAAGTTATATGCTAGTCCGCCCGTGAAATTACGTGCCTGGTAGAATCTCTGCCATGATCTTTTAGAATGTTGGATTAACAGGCAACTTGGTGCATTGCGAAGACGGACTAGAGTAGCACTGATGTTAGGAAGACCTCGTCAGCAAACTATGGCATCTTAAGGGTCATTTTAAAGGGTGCTTATGAGCTACAGGCGCACTGGAAACGCAATTACACCATTTGAAGAAGCTCTGTGATGTGAAGTCTCTTTATAAGCTCATCTTCAGATGTTGACTGCTGGAGCTCTGGGACTTGGATGACTGTGTTTGACAGCTTGTCGGACAGGAAGACTAGTCGTGAAGAGATTGACTGCATCAACCACCAGGAAAACCAAGATCTAACCCCCCTTAAAGAGGTGTGCCCTTGAGCTACAGGTGCACAAAAGTTGGAAAAAGACAAGCTTTTGCAATCTGGAACTTTGGAATCTTCAACTTCTATCGCCAGTTACTGGAGTTACGAGTCTCAGATAGCCTTGCAGGATAGCTCATCGGATAGGCAAACTAATTTTGAAAAGATTGACTGTAGTTGTGAGCATTTACCACAAAATATAGGCCTTCAAAAAGAAGGGGGCCCCTAGTTTAGAGGGGCGCAATTTTGATTTTCCTTGAGAAATCTTCAAAAATTGACCATTGAAATCATCATCTTAGCCATTGAAATGACCATACAAAAGTATAAGTGTCACCGTGAAATGCTCCTCCATCGTGAAATGATTCATTCTGAGTCTCTGATTCAGGTTCTGATCAATGGATACTGCCTTTGACTGACAAAACATTGACAAAACTCCATGCTTGATATTGCCCAAAAACTGTATTTGACATCATTTTAGCAAGGTTTAGACTATTTTAAGCAAAATTCCTTGATGAAGCAAAAAATTTGGTTTGGGTACAACATTAGGCTCCGTCTGGTGACCATGTCAGATACCTATGGCATAGGAGAACCTAAGAATCTCAGTGTTACATAGACCAATGATTTACAGTTGGGCATTGGAGTCAGGACTTTCCTTAATCACCTAAAAACATTGGAGTTTCCTAATCACCTAAAAGAAGACTACCTAAATCACCTAAAACACAACAAAACATCACAGAATGGGGAAACACAATACGACATAACGATAAAGCATAAATAAAAATTACTTAAAGAAAACTAACTCCCCCGAAGAGATGAAGTGCTTTGAATACTGTTTGTTGCATAGCGGCAGGGAGAGCCTCCCATCGATGTCATTTCTACCTGAAAGGTTTAACTTCTCTTCTCCTAGGAATTGCAGGAGGCAATCCTTCTGGAATGAAGATTCTCAGGTATTCGTAAATCCATGCAAAAATACTCTGACAAAAGTCAGAATATGATGCAAATGGGAAATCTAATACCCCGAAGGTATTAATTTTGTTGTAGTCCATCCTTGGGATGTTGAATTCTTCAAACCAGTCGATTGAGTTCCAAACTCAATTTCTGTAATGTCGTAGGTGATCCTTTCTGACCTGATAATATCCTTTGACCGGCTCATCGACCAGCTCTACATCACCTTTAACACATAGGAGTTTGATTCCCATGTCTTCAACATCTTTGAGGCCTTGCAAAAGAACCTCTTTTTCTACTTCAGTTAATTCCAATTGCAGGCAATTTGCAACTGGGTTCAACTGTCCTTCAGGGGAGATGATCAATTCCCCTGCTTCTAAAAATGTATCTAAACAACCTCCATCGAACTGTATTGTCCATGACTTTGTCTCCCCTGTCGGTCTCTTTTCAGAACAAACAATGTTCAGATCTTCAATTTTTATTTCTGACAGAGTTACACAATTACCAGAACCCATTTCAGGCTTTGCTCCTATTGGAACAGATGATTTGAGCACTACCTGTTTCCTTGCAACCTTGAGAATTTGATCTAGTTCTTCTGGATGGTTCTGAAGATATTCCAATTGCGAGACTTGTACCTTGGTCTTCATCATGGAAGCTACGATGTCAAAATTTGTTGAAGACATCTCTTGAGCAACTGGCATAGTAATCACATGTGAAAGTTTGGGTTTTGAAGTGAATGGCACTTCTTTACCCTCTTCATTTGATTTTTTCCTTTCTTCTTCTTCTTGATTTACGAGTTCTTCATCAAAGTATCCCACTGCGGAGTCGCCATCCAAGATGTCCGTCTGTGGTAAAACAACCTTCGAACTTGGTGTTGGTACAAAACTAGAACTGGGAGCAGCTTCAGTGTATCCCATGATTTGGATCATTCTCAGGTTCTCTAGACATGTGAATCCGGAATGTGCATAAGAATCATGGAAAGGACAAAATACTACACTATGTGCAGCTTCAATCATTGGTCTTAATGGAGTTTTTGGCAACTGTGGCTGAAGATAATCCTTCTTTGGCTGGTACGGTTGCAGAATTGGAGATCTGATAGAATCCATTTTCATCAAGCCGGAAGTGATCATATTATCCTCCAACTCAATGGCGTGTTCTTGTGCACTCTTCAACTCTGTTGCTTTTGTCGTCTTAAGAAAGAAGGCTATCTCTGATGGAAGAGCATTTATGAAACAGCTTATCAGAATCTCTGGTGATGGATCGAATGTAGAAGAAATTCTTGTAACAAGACAATTAAATCTCACTACAAAATGCCTCATGTGTTCGTTGTGCTCCATCTTTGAATTTGTGAGCTGGATGAACAACATGTGACTATCTTCAACGGGCTTGAATCTTGCCAAAAATTTCTCGCTCATAGTTGCCCAGCTTGTGATACTGCTTGGCGCCAAGTGATTGAACCAGTTGGCAACATTTCCCACAAGAGTCTCGACAAAGAGACACACCATGATATCTTCATGTGCCACATGCAAGATGGCGCAAGCTGTTGTGAACGCAGAAAAATGGTCCTCTGGGTGTTGAGTTCCATCACCATGAAACCGTGGAAAATGCTTCCTTGACCCTTTAAGTAACTCATGATTTACCTCAAAAGCCAAAGGTCCAATGTTATTACCCCAAGGTAATGGGGGTGGACGTCGCCTGTCAGCATTATCGTTATTATCATCCATTGCTTTTGTGTGGATCATGCAATAGGATGCCAGAGTGTGATCATTCCTGTGAAATAAAAGTGTTTAACTTTTCTTGAAGTTTTCTTTTCTCGTGCCCCACGGTGAGCGCTAGAAAACTGTTGGCGTAAAAACTAACACCTTTGGAGTGCAGGTTTGTATGGACAACTATGCACACTGCGTAATGAGTGCTCTTCAAATTAGGAGGGGAAGCTCCCTCGCAGTGCTGGAATGCATGGAAAAGAAAAGTAATCTAAGTCCTATCTTTTTGTTCTCAGCTAGAAGAGGCACAAGGTTAAGAAAACCAAGAACATTGCAGCTAAGGATTTTCTGGTTTCGCAAATCATTAACTACAACTAAACTAACTACTTTAAATCTATCCAGTTTCCTCAAGAAAACAAAGCATGAGGAAATGGAGCAGGAATGATTATCTGACGATAAGTCAGGTACAGACTCACAACGTGAAGGCAAGGTGGCACAACTATCTGCTTATCTGAATAGGCTTATTGGAAACAACAATATAAGATAAACTAAGTACAGATTCTCAACTTGAAGGCAAGGTGGCACAACTATTAGCTCAATCTGAATAAGTTTATTATTCACACACATCATACGATAACCAAGAACAGATTCTCAACTTGAAGGCAAGGTGGCACATCTATCAACTCAATCTGAATGAGTTTATTGAACACATAACATAAAGGATAGCCAACTAGGATGATAAATTGCATAGGTGAGACACACATACAATCTACGATCAACTAGCCACTATATCTAACTAAAGCAAGAATTCACCATCATAATTGCATGAAACCCAAGTGGCATAACAATTCATCACAATAGTAAATACTCATGAACATATATAGAATGAGCAATATTACAGGCAAGGTAGGTACATCATATATTTCTCTCTCGTGCACAAGTTATGTACAAATGCACAAAAGCTCTTATTTATAGACATCGAAAGGTGTAGGGAACCCTAAAATCACCTTGAGTCAACTACAGTCTTGCAATGCATGCAAGATTTATTGCTAAACCCTAATAAAACAAACTATACAATTAACTGGAAAACTACCATCAGTTAACCGAAACATCTAATCTAAAAATGGACAATTGTGCAAGCATGCACGTCCTTATTCAAAGCATGTTAACTAGAACACTACCATTAGTTAACATAAACCCTAAATAAAACTCCAAGTGAATAAAGATGATCTCAGAATAGATATGCATGAGATGAGACAGCGAGTTAACTTGAGAAGGTAACGTCAAGTTTAACTCATGTGTATAACGTCTATTCTGAGAGGTGGGAACTGAAGTCTACTGGTCGTGATCTCAAGCAACCAATCCCTCAACAAGATTGTTAACTGCATCACTGTCTGGAGCTCAGCAACTTGAGCAATCTTGGCAATCTTTGCACACTCAAACTAACATTTCATTGACTTATAACTTTGACGGCTCCATAACTAGAGTGATGGCCACTATCTCTTCTGTAGCTTGATGTCTCTGACGCTTCTCCTTAATGAAAGAGTGTTGCATGATGAAACTACGAAGTTTGACAGCACACACTCTGGTTGTGAGAAATGCAAACGAACTTGCTGCACAAGCAAAATTCCAATAGTATCAACCCTCTAAATTGGCTTTGGAAGAAAATCAGCCATACGAGGCATGCAACCATATGGATTTGAGCGACTACGCCTGCCAACCCTCTAAATGCACTTGATACAAATCGATCTCAGCTTTTTTGACGAAATCATGAATTAAGACCGATTTGGTCTTGAATTCAGTCTGTGTGAATTACACTCTGAAAAACTCACCTATTGACTATGAACACGGTTATATTCTAACAACTTTTCTGGAAAACTAAAAATAGCCTGCTGAAGCTAAAAATAGCCTATCGGAGAGAAATTTTCATGAAAAAATCTGAGATATGGGTTTTGTCCAGAAAAAGATTCTAAGACAACCCAGAACATCAAAAATGTGAAAAATTGACTTCTACTCGACCATGCAAGGAATTTTCAATTGAGAAAATTAGAGCCTCGAGAACTGATGCTCTGGAGTAAATTTTCCTAAAAAATTATGGCACATGGGTTTTCTCGAGGAAGCTATTTTGAATAGACCCAGATGATTTGTTTTGCCAAAATTTTCCTGTTTCTTGAAACATGTGAAAGAATTTAAGATGAGAAATAGAAGAATTTGAGAAGAAGAAAGACGTTTTTTGATGTTATCTTCTGCCAAAATCGCCACTCTGCCTTGAAATTTGCTGATAAATCTAATTTGTACCTACAAAGAAAGTGTTTTGATGTCATCACCAATGATTGTTGATGAGAAATTCGCCCAACTCTAAAAGAAATTTGCCTTTGCTTCGAAGAATTATGAATTTGCTCAAGCTATGTGAATGAAATATGATGGCATGCTTGAATTAATATAATAAATTCGCACCTCAAAGGTGACTGTAAGATTTAAAAACCCTGACTGCGAAAAGAATTATCTGATTGGACCCCCTCCAGTTTGAACTGAAACTATCCTAAAGTTTGAAACTTAAATAATAATAAAATATTTATTATGCAATTTGAAATTCTAGCATAAAGAGGGCACCAACTTTAGAAAATCAAAATTTAATGCTTAAATATGCAAACATAAATATTAAATATTATTTAAAATTAGTTGACAAACCAAGTAAAGCACTTGGATTCACCAACAAAATTCACTGATTTCAAAAAATTCTTCATTTGACCTCATAGGCATCCATTTGCTTAAGATATCACATTTTTTATTAACTTCCTATTTTGTAGCTGACTACAAAGTTACGACTGGCCATCTTCGATATTGATTCCTGGGTGACCAAATGATGCTAAGATTGAACAGGTGTATTCATTGCGAAGCCTGCAGAGCAAGGAAGAAATGTCTGCTAGGAGTCATCACTATAAAATCCATCATTTAACACCTCAAAGAATTAGGCGCCCTTGATTAAATTGATTTTCAGGTACCAGACTTAACCATTTTTCAAAATTGTTAATCTAACACTTCAAACGGCTGCTAACGATGAACGGTGAACCCTGCTAACAGGCAACCACACATACTGCATGACTAGGAGTATTCTGCATCTGACGAATATATGCAAGGCATTTGAAAGTTGGATTAAGGACCCTTAAAGTAAAAGCACCCCTGGCTTGACAAGGCACAAACACCATTTTGAAAAAAGTGCAACTCTCAACCAGATGCCCTACTTTGACCTCTAATATCTGGAGCTGGGATGACCTGATTCGAGCACTATTTGTCTCGACGTGTAGCCAGAAGGACCTACGAGAAAAGAATCTAGAGGCGACGAAGCAAGAAAACTGCTTCTAAGACGTCAAATAGAAAGGTGCCTTTCCCAAGATGGAATAAACGACCAGACTTATCCATTTTCTGAGTTGTCTCCATTTTTAATATTTCACCAAAGACCTCACACATACGAGCATTTGCCAAATCCCGAAGGCTGACAGTGGGGCTCGTTGGATAGCTTGAGTAATTACGCACAAGTCCCGTGAAGACTTTGAATGTCAATAACTTCATTTGACAGGCCTAAAGGCTAGGCGCCCTTGGCCTATAGAAACACAATGAAATTTATATGCCAGTCTGCCCATGAAATTATGTGCCTAGTAGAATCTCTGCTACGATATTTCAAAATGTCGAATTAATAGGCAACTTGGTGCATCGCGAAGATGGACTAGAGTAGCACTGATGTCAGGAAGACCTCGTCAGCAAACTCTGGCATCTTAAGGGTCATTTTAAAGGGTGCCCCTGAGCTACAAGTGCACTGGAAACACAATTACACCATTTGAAGAAGCTCTGTGATGTGCAGTCTCTTTATAAGGTCATCTTTAGACGTTGACTGTCGGAGCTCTGGGACTCGGATGACTACGTTCGATAGCTTGTTGGACATGCAGACTAGTCGTGAAGAGATTGACTGCATCAACCATTAGGAAAACCAAGATCTAACCCCCCTTAAAGAGGTGCGCCCTTGAGCTACAGGTGTGCAAAAGCTGGAAAAAGACAAACTTTTGCAATCTAGAACTTTGGAATCTTCAACTTCTGTCGCCAGTTACCAGAGTTACAAGTCTCAGATAGCCTCGCAGGATAGCTCATCGGATAGGCAGACTAATTCTGAAAAGATTGACTATAGTTATGAGCATTTACCACAAAATCTAGGCCTTCAAAAAGAAGGGCGCCCTTGGGTTATAGGGGCACAATTTTGCTTTTCCTTGAGAAATCTTCAAAAATTGACCATTGAAATCATCATCTTAGCCATTGAAATGACCATACAAAAGTATAAGTGTCACCGTGAAATGCTCCTCCATCATGAAATGCTTCATTCTGAGTCTCTGATTCAGGTTATGATCAATGGATACTGCCTTTGACTGACTAAACATTGACAAAACTCCATGCTTGATATTGCCCAAAAATTATATTTGACATCATTTTAGCAAGGTTTAGACTATTTTAAGCAAAATGCCTTGATGAAGCAAAAAATTTGGTTTGGGTACAACAAAATTTTATGCCTCAAACCTTGAAAAACTCTCCAAATTCAAGAAATAAAATATTAAAAATTCATTTACAATCTCCAAAACAATGTCACTAAAGATTAGGCCAAGAAAAGCAGCTACTTCCTCACAAATAGGAGCCAAACTTATCAAAAATCAGCAATTACACAACTTGGGCATCCAAATATTCTATGCTATAGTTAAGTGGATTTAATGAGTTGTCCCCACTTGTATTTCCCCAAAAAATCCACACCCATAATGTATTTTTTCCTTTTTGAACTTCAAAAACTCAAGATTTTCCTCCTAAACTATCTCCAACACCACAATTTTTGCAACAATAAAATAAGGCCAATTATTTAATTCCATATTTTGGCCTTAATGTCACATTTATTTCTCACACAAAATTATTAAAATAAAATTTAAATCACTCCTTTTTTTGGTTGATATTGATCGCAGTTTCACCTAGGATGCTCTTACATCAAGAAGTGAAGGTTGCTCTCAATGAATATTGTCCATATTGCCACCAAAAGAAGGTAAACTGCAATTGCAAAAAGGTTATCAACATTTTTAGGGAGAAGTAGGGTAAACCTGAATTATGCACCTTGAAGGACGAGGAAGGAAAAGTGTTTTATATTGCTCATTGTAAGCCATGGCAACGTATGCCTCAAGATCCCTTATCTTACTATGTGTCATTTCCTATGGGTAATGCCAAAGAAAGGAGGTAAATGGCTCAGGTATGTGTAGATTATAGGGATTTAATGCAACAAGAAGGAAGGATCACTTTCTTCTCCCTTTTAGTGATCAAGTGTTGGATTCATTAGTAGGTAATAAATACTTCTCCTTCCTAGATGGGTTCAGTGGGTACAACCAGATAAAGATAGCTCCAAAAGACCAGTACAAAACCACCTTTATCTGCCCATGTGGTACATATTCTTATTTAGTTTTACCATTTGGATTGTGTAATGCACTAACAACATTTCAGAGAGCAATCTTGAGCATATTCTCAAATTTTGCACATGATTCCATAGAAATTCATATGGACGATTTCACCACTTATGGGAACTCTTATGAGGAAGCATTAAATAATTTGGAGAAAGTCCTTCAAAGGTGTTAGGATCACAACCTCTCTTTAAATCATTAAAAATTCCTCATGATGATGACTGAAGGAGTGGTCTTGGGACACTTTATGTCTAGTAGGGGGATATAGGTGGATCCTAATAAATAGAGGTGATTTCTTCACTGCCAATTCCCCATAAGCAAAAAGATGTCAAGAGTTTCCATGGCCATGGAGGGTGCTACATGAGGTTTATCAAGGATTTTAGTAAAATAGTAGCCCAATTTTTTGTTCTTCTATCTAAAAACATTAAATTTGATTGGACCACTGCTTACCAATATTCTTTTGAATCTCTCAAAACAACTCTTACAAAGACCCTTGTTTTGAGAGGCATTAACTAGACAACTCCTTTCCATATACATACAAATGCTTCTAATTTTTTTTATAGGTGTTGTTCTAGGACAAAAGAAATGAAATTTGGAGTATACAATTTACTATATCAGTAAAAATATTCAACCTGGTAAGCTTAACTACATAGTTACTAAGAAATATATGTTAGCAATGGTATACACCATTAACATGTTTAGAAATTATATCATTGGATATTCTATTTTTATTCATACAGAGCACACAACAATAAGATACTTGATGAACAAACCAATGGTTGGTGGAAGGATTGTTAGATGGTTATTATTAATTTAGAAATTTGATATAACTATTGTGGAAAAACTAGGGAAAGCAAATGTAGTAGCCAATTTCCTTTCAAGGTTGTAAGTCAAATCAATATAAGAAGTAGTGGATGATTCCTTTCTACATGAACATTTGTTTTCCCTCTCTACGTAAGCACCTTGGTATGTAGAAATATCTAATTAATTGCTTGTAGAAAGAACGCCCCCACATCTCTCACCCAGAGAAAGGTTCCATCTGGTAGAACACAAATTCCCTTATTCATGGGTGGTTGGTTATCTCTTTTATACAGGGCCAAATAACACAATGATATGTACCATGGAGGATGGAGTATATGATATCCTTAAGGCTTTCCATGATGAGCCTTGTGGAGGCCACTTTGCAGCCAAGCATAAAACTTTAAAGATCTTAACCATTGGGTACTACTAGTTTACACTTCATAAAGATGCAATCAAATATACAAGGAGGTGTGATATATGTCAAAGGATGGATAGACTTACTAGGAGTGAGGTAACGCCTCTCTAGCCATAATTGGTCATTGCACCATTTGACAAATGGGATTGGATTTTATTGGGCCAATAACTCCCACATCTAATAATAAGGAATGCATTGTAGTTTGTACTAATTATCTATCAAATTGGGTGAAAGTTAAAGCACTACTATTTTCCAAATTCCTTTACGAGGAAATCTTCACCAGGTATGGTGCACCTAAAGAGATTGTCATAGACTAGAGACCTACATTTACTTTTGATCTATTCTCACCCCATATTGCCAAATTCCTTTATGAGGAAATCTTCATTAGGTATGGCGTCCCTAAAGAGATAGCCATAGACAAGGATCTATGTTTACTTCTGATTTGAATGACAAGTTAGTTAAGGAGTATAAAATCAGGCATCAAAAATCAATCCCCTACCATCCATAGACCAACAGGCAAGTAGAAGTCACAAACAAAGAGATAGAAGCTATACTAACAAAGACAATTCAATTACATCAGAAGGATTGGGCAACAAGACTACTTGAAGCTATTTGGACATATAGGACAACCTGGAAGACCACAATAGGGTTCACACCATATGAATTGGTGTATGGGAAAAGTTTGTTCTTTCGATTGTGTTTGAGCATAAAACACTTTGACCAATAGTAGAGCTTGGCATGGACATATCTGAAGCTCATAAGGAAATATTACACAATCTCAATGCTTTGGATGAAATAACGATGGAAGCAATCCACCATATAGAAGTTATGTAGAAGCAAAGAATCAAATGGCATGACTAGTTTATTAAAATTGAAGGAATTCAATGAAGGTGATTGGACATTGCTTTATGCTTCATGATATAAAGAACACAAAGGAAAACTGTAAACATGATGGCTTGGACCCCATGAAATTAAACATGTTTTTTCAGCAATGGAGTGGTTCAATTAACTACCATAGATTTAGTTAGATTCTCATTATCGGTCAATAGACACATACTCAAGCTTTACAAAAAGCCATTGCAAAAAGAGGAGTTTTTACATGATCTACAACAACATTTCATACAATATACCAATCCAAAATTGCATGCAAAACACACAAACACTTGGACAAAACATCAAGTAATACACTTGTAGATGAGCCAACCAGCTCACCTACTGATGCACACCAGGTATAAATTCCTACAATAAACCTATCACATGCAAACACATGCACTATGTACCATCACCAACATGTATTTTTGGATGTGCATAACATAGTTCATGGGACCCATAACACTTATCTTTAGTTCACTACTGTTATACCTACAACCACTAATACTTGTCATTATATATCACCTCTGTCATCCCGACATGCAACAACTCCACTCCACCATGTATATCATGTAGAATCACATCCCATCAATTTATCTCTTGGCTCACTAACTACACAATCTCTTTCACATGTATTTTGAGAAAGGATGTTGCTTTTGATTGGAACCAAGAGTATTAATAAGCTTATTACACCTTAATAAATGTGTCGTTAACCCACCTATTTTCATACTTGTAATGCATGGTCACTCTCTCTTGTTATACACTTCCACCACTAACCATGATATAGGTTCCTTACACAAAAATATGATGAGAACTAGAATGTGTAGCTCATATCTCTCACCACTTATAGATTATGAAAATAATATAATTTGGTTGAAAGATAATGCATAGTTAGAGTGTATGGTTCTCAAAAATTACATCATTATATGTTACACGTTGAAACTCATGTTAGTATTAAAACTGACCTACTCAAGTATCTATTATCTAATAGGTCATATTACTTGATGGATTATGTTTCTTACTAAAATTAACCTTTCATTTTTCTCACAAAAAGCGATAAAAGGACATGTAATAGTTGAACAATTAGTTGAGGCACCATTTTTGTCTTCCTTTGCCATGCTTCTTGATTTTTAAGTTGAGAATATTCTCATAGCTAACAAGTTTAACATTGGGAAGTATATTTTGTTGGACTCCATTGTCAAATTGGTTTAGATGGTGGGTTCATCTTCATACCTCTTGGAAAATAATTCCACTTTATTTTTCTCTAAATTTCTATTTTACGAATAATACTATAGAAAATAAAACACTCTTTACTAAATTAAAAATGGCCTAAGAACTTGAAATTTAATCCATTAGCATACATAGTTTCTGTCAATTAATTATTTGGAAAATCACTAGCTCTAGTCAAGCTAAAGATGGTTCATTTTTTGCCTACCATAATCTAGCCATTTCTCTTCTCATAAACTTCTCCTTTTACTCAATTGTTGTAGTGCCTCACAAAGATAATTGACACGTGGATATTATGTCTGGTGTCACATCTCTTCTCTTGCTTATTGAATAAAATGGGCTTTCCCTCCACATTCATAACCTAACTTAGCTTGCTATTTCACAAGATTATCAAATTTCTCTTTCTTGTAATGCTATTGTGGATGTTGAATTGTGCACTAATATCTATGCATATATTGACATGGGATTTCTACCGACTAACACAACCAAAAGCATTTGCACTTGCATTCACATGTATAAAAAAAAATGTCCCCCTCTTTGAATTCCTTCATCATTGTGGCTTAATGGGTTTCTACTTAGATGTTTGAATAAAGATGAGTCACCTATTATCTTCTAGGTATCTAATGTGGGATCATGTGGTAATCACTTTAATGGATGACTCTTGGTTTGAAAACTTTCACACATTCAAGGTATTACAAACAAAAAATGAAAAAAAAATCACATTAATTCATTAAGAGATGTCATACTTGCTAGCAAAATAGTAACCTTATATGTGCCCCCACTTAAGAAATTCTACCATTAAACCTTCACATGGCCTTTCTTGTTAGGGATATAATTATAAAGCAATATATAATAAAATAAATGTAGAAATAAAAACACAGAGACACAAATATATGTGGTTCACCCAATATGGGCTATATTCACAGTCAAACAACTAGTCCTTCCTTTATTCTATCTAGAAAAATGAAAGGATAAAACTTACAACACATCTATTGTAACTTCCTATTCTCTGTCACTCCCTCTCACACCCCTCACACTAAAATGAGCTCCATAACCAATAAGATCAAGATCCATAACCAAAATTTCTCAATTTAGGGACCAATACAATATAATTTTTTCCTTGCTTCTTCCAAGGGTCAATCCTCCATCATTACAATGATAAATTATTTCACAAATTGATTTGAGGCGAACCACATAAAATACTACCACTATCATTGACATTTGTGACTTTCTCACTTCAAAGGTCATCACTTATTTTTGTATACCATCAACATTTATTTCTAACAATTGCTCCTTCAAGAAAAAAATGTCAAAAAGCTTCTATGCATCTCAAGCTTCAACACAAGTTTCCAATGCCATATTACCCCTAATTGAATGGCCTAGCAAAGACAAGTAACATAACAATAGACTAGTACTTTGAAAACTTGTGGACAATATGAAAAAACCAATAATTTAAAGCTTCCCCTCACTCTTTGGGCATATTACACTAATCTTTGAACATCTATTAGCCATACACCTTATTCATTAATACATGGGGCTAATATAGTCATACCCTTGGAACTTGAAATCCCTTCCTTACAATTATCTTTTTATCTATTAATTAACAACACATATACATAGAAAGTTGCTTGAAAGAATAGGACACATTAGACAAAGAGTTGCAAATACCCTTGAGCACATTTGTGTTTATTATAAAAATATCACACATCTAGAAATTTCTAGGTAGGTGATCTTGTTTTAAAGAAGAATAAAAAATAGAAATACAAAAAAAGAGTAAAAAATAAATAACCAAAATCTTATGTAATTACTATGGTATATGGTGCAAATCCAAAGAAGCAAAACAAGAGAGGTTTAAGTGAAAGTGGTTAAAACCCCCCAACTACTACCTTTGGATAGGGAAGCCTCGTCCTTTTGTTCATCTTCCTTTCTAGATTTGACAGTCACCTACTTATTTTCATCCATTCTACTCTTCATTCTCATCCCTCTCTTCCCTCTACTCCAACACTTTATGAGACAACCTATACATAACCTTTTAAACCAAAATCATAGCACTTAAGCTTCCTACATCATCATTAAGATGTTAACCTTGAGTGGTCTAAAGCAAAAGCTTACTTTCTATGAAACCCTAAACCTTGAACCTTCTTTTCCTAGTAAAGAACCTTCATGTGTTCAACCATGTGACAATTTTCTTTTCTCCTTCTCCCTACTGCTTGGGTTGCTTCATTGAAGCAACCAAAGTAGCACAGAGAAGAGGAGGAAGAAAAATTATAGGCAACACTCCTCATTTTCGTTTCTGGTGTTCGAAGAAATAACTTTATCATAGCTGTCGTCGACAATAAAACTAATAATATGACTTGTAAGTTACAAGAACTGAGATTTATAAGGGTGAGTGGGGATTTTTAAAGGAGCTTTTAATTGAAATTAGGGTTTTTCATCATCGTTGGCCATAGATTGTACTCTGCAATAATTATGACACTCTGAACTAAAATCCTTACAAATCCGCTTCGAATTAATGACACTACATGAAATAATTTTTTATTAAAGATAATTTAAATACTTCTTATATATTTCCAATACAAAAAGACCTACAATTAAAATAACCATTTAACACAACCAGCTAGTAAAAACACCTAAACAAACTATTGAATCAGACACATTTAAAAATATTCTTATTAACCAAAAACTGCACCAAATAAAAAAAATTAAATACTTAGACCAATAAAATTATTTATTTGTTTCTTAGTTTAAGGGCTTCTTAAAACTATTTTGAAATATTATGATCCGACTTGATGAGGTGCGCATGGATAGTAAATGAGCGGAAGTCTAATCCTGTTTTTTCCATCATGGAAAGTAGTTCATGAAATTGTGAGCATCTATTACTGATAGAATTGTCAAAATTTGATGTTATTTCCCGACAATGCAAAGTGGATGTTCTCACAAATTACAAATAGATATTAAACGTGAAAAAAATTTTAAGACCGATCGGTTCTTGGCGACGATGACTTCATGACTATCAGCGCAATGCCACGCAAAACCATTTCCACCTAGTGGAAGGTAAATTTGGGTACCCTTTTGTTAGTTTTAAAAAATTGGCAATGCCCACTTTCAACAAATGCAGATTTAAGCTATTCCTATTATCTTATACTTGTTTATCTCGTAATTAAGGGTTTCGGAAAACTGAGATTCGGGAAGGCAGCTCTAGAATTTGTTCTCATATAACTTGGCGTTCTGTATATGTAACACACGCAACTTGGTTTCCCTTGTAATAACAGTGAGGTGCAAGTTTCAGGGCATGCCAACAACCTGTCATAGAGTTATTAGTAACCCTATGTTTACAGAGTAGGTTTAGGGCGAATGGGTCTTGAACGGGTATGAAATTATGAATATCAATTGAGGAGGTTGCAAATTACAATTTGTTTTCTTGAATTAAAATGGGAAAACCTGGATTGGGTAAAATGGGCAATCAGTTCCGTATATTGCTCAACTTGGGGTTTATTTTGCTTTTGTTTGTCTTTCTGTCGGATCGTATAAATATTTTAAAATTCCCCCTTTACCTCAGTGGACATTCTCCTAGAGCCTCTTATCGGTGGAGTTTGGCACAGTTTGAATCTGAAATTGGGTCAAAAAGAGCAGACAATCGGGTGTTTGTAGAAAAAATATAGCTTTGGCTGAGGCTAGAGATGCAATTTCAGGAAGAGACCACCATCAATTCTCAAGAGTGCAGAAGAATAATATTTCAGGACCTACTGTTGGGAATCTGTCTGTAAGGCGCCAGAGTTTCAGGAGAACACTTGTGGAAAACTCAACAAAATCAGACATTGTAGGGGTCGGGGAATTGGACGGTGTTGATAGCTTTTCATCCTGTGCGGGATTGGAAGAACACATTGGGTATGCGAATCGGTGTGAATTTATCAAAGCCCACAAGCAATGCACTTCTGGAGGAGTTATTGAGTACACAACATTCTTCTACTGCACGTGCAAGAACTGGCCACTGTTTGGTTATGCTGTCTTAGGTCTTTCGTTGGTGGCATTATTCTATATGCTGGGTAACACAGCAGCAGATTACTTTGTTGTCTAAACTCTTGAAATTACCACCGACAGTTGCTGGAGTGACTCTTCTTCCTCTTGGGAATGGAGCTCCTGATGTGTTTGCAAGTATTGCTGCTTTCATCGGAGCTGATGCTGGTGAAGTGGGACTTAATAGTGTTTTAGGAGGTGCCATTTTTGTTACCTGCATTGTGGCTGGATCAGTTGCTTTATTTGTTGCAGGTTCACATGTACAGATTGATCGCCGATGCTTTGTGCGTGATGTCTGCTTCTTTCTCTTCACGCTTACTTCTCTTTGTCTTATTCTAATTGTTGGAAAAGTTAATTTGTGGGGAGCAATAGCTTTCCTGTCAATATATATTATGTATGCATGCACCGTTGGGGCAAATGAATTTTCAAAGAAGAAAGCCCAAAAATTAAAGAGTTCAATGACACCTATGCATCCTGTTCTTGGAAGTAGTTTTTCTCTTGGCGCCGAAGATGAAGATGATTCTATGTATAGTCCTCTCTTGGATTTAGAGTCAACTACAGGTTTTGCTGCTGATCATGCCTGTTTTGAGACTACGTTGCCTCAGTGGATGTGGGCCTCAAATGTTGCCATATACTCAAACCAGACAACGGCAAAAACGGTAGAGGATACTAGGCCTTTGTGGGGTTGGAGTGAGGACAGTGAAAATAATCAGTCAAGGTGCTCGTTACTTCGCCTTTTAATGTGTCTTGTGGATTGGCCATTGACATTGCCAAGGCAATTGACCATCCCTATTGTTGAAAATGACCGCTGGTCAAAAAGTGTTGCAGTTATAAGTGTGATACTTGCACCAATCCTGTTGTCTCTGTTGTGGAATGCACAGGAAACTAAGCCATTTGGTATTGGTAAACTAGCATATGCTGCAGCAGGAATTTCGGGTGCTATATTTGGAAGCTTAGCATATTTTAAAACAAACGCAGATCACCCTCCTCGTACATATTTGTTTCCCTGGGTTGCAGGAGGTTTTATTATGAGCATAGTGTGGTTTTACATCATTGCAAATGAGCTGGTGGCTTTGTTAGTTTCCTTTGGTGTAATTTTCGAAATAAATCCATCAATCCTGGGCTTGACTGTGTTGGCCTGGGGTAATTCTATGGGTGATTTGATGTCTAATATTGCTTTGGCATTGAATGGAGGTGATGGAGTACAAATTGCTTTGTCAGGATGCTATGCAGGTCCTATGTTTAATACACTAGCTGGATTAGGAATTTCTTTGTTGCTGGGATCCTGGTCTGCACAACCTGCCGCTTATATACTTCCAAAAGATACCAGTTTGTTTTACACATTAGGTTTTCTTATGACTGGGCTTGTGTTTGCTCTGATTGCGTTGCCATTGAATGACATGCGGCCAAGCAAGTTGTTAGGGATTGGCCTTTTAACTCAGTACTCTTTCTTCCTTATACTCAGATTGATCAACGCTCTTGGGCTTTTCACTATTTCTGGTTTATATTAACATTTATTGTTCATGTTCCAGTTGTAAAGGATGGCAATTCAAGTGAGTGTAACTTAGTTTCGTTAAGAAAATTGTAATAATTTTGTGTGTTTTTATTTCCTGCCCCTGAGCAGTATCCATGTATGACTAGCTTCTTTCTATCAATGATATGAAGGTATGATGGTTTTGTAAGCCGAGCATTGTTTTCTCTTGATGATAAGCAAGAAAGAACATTTTTTCAGTATTCTTTGAGTTCTTAAGCAACATAAAATGTGTTTTCGGTGAGTTGCTAATTATGCAAATAGGCATTCTCATTGAGGGAAAGTTTTTGCATCAGGTACATCTACAGTAAAGAATCTGTAGTGGAGTATGGGAGGACTTATATTGAAACAATATTAGCCATTGACTTTTTATAAACTAATCTCATCCATAGGAGGATGGTTTGCATCAGGTACAACTACGATAAAGAATATATAGCGGAGGGTGGGAGGACTACCATTGAAACAATATTAACCATTGGTTTTTATAAAATAACTGCATCCATAGGATTCCAAAAATATGTTAGATCTACCTCAAACATTCAGTGTCCCTGATCTTGTGTACAATTCACCTCTAATTTTTGCTTTCCTCAGATTTGAGTAACAATATTAGCCATTGGTTTTTATAAAATAATCTCATCCACAGTAGGATGGTTTACATCAGGTACATCTACAATAAAGAATCTATAGTGGAGGATGGGAGGACTACCATTGAAACAATATTAGCCATTTGTTTTTATAAAATAATCGCATCCACAGGATTCGAAAAATCAACATTTTAGATCTACCTCAATTTTCCAGTGTCCCTGATCGTGTGTCCAATTCACCACTAATTTTTGCTTTCCTCAGATTTGGGAAAAATTGCATTAAATTTAACCACAGATTGAAAAATTAAAATAAATTTAACCCTCTGAACATTTTCTTTCACCTGGATGGAAAATTGAATTTCCATTTTAAGCAGTGTTAAAATGAGACTTGTTGCAGATGCTCTGACTGCAGTTTAGGATCTGATTGGATAAAATTTGGTCGGAGTGAGATTCAGGTTGCATATTTTGCAGTGAGCTGCTTTCTCTGCTTTGGATCATGCATAGAAGATTTAACTCCAATCGTGAGTAGGAATGAGGGCACCAATAATGAGGATCACTCTACTTCGCATAATTCCAGGGTCTCTTCAGATACTTTGTTTTATTTAGCTTTTGTGCACTCAAATCAGCTCTGGACTCGGATTGTTGGAAGGGTTCTAGTGCATTTTCATTTTTTAGTTTGATTCGGAATTGGAGACCACTGGGTTGAGTACATGAAGGTGATGAGGCTGGTGATGTTGGTGTAGGTGGTCTGGACTGACAAAATGCTAGACCCACTCAAATTTTTGGCTCTGCTGGGCATCAGGAATATCCTGGATGATGTTTCAAGCTTTAGAAATTTCAAGTTACGGGGTTTTCATCCAATCCATGCTATTTTGTTGGAGTCTTGTGTGATTGACAAGGACAATCAGAGAGAATTGTGGCATTGAACTTGGGAAATACTTGTGTTGGGGCACCTGGACTGAGAAGCAAGCTGGATGGGGCTGCAGGCTGACGTGGGGCTACCATAGAGCTGACATTGGTTATTGCTCAGTTAGTGGGGACTGTACCAAAGACTAATGGACCTCTGCCCAATTCTCTTTAGTGTTAAATAATAGGGAGATTGCCGATCCTTTAAAAAGGAAGGCGAAGAAAGAGAGGCACAAAGAACAAGAGTGGAGGAGAGAGAGCTCAAAGTCAACAACTCTTTTGAAAAGATTTACTATTAAAAAGTTATATTTTTAATGACTTGTTTTTTTGGAAGATTATAACTTAATTTATGACAAATTATTAAATGAAAGTAGAACACATTGATCTCTATGGTAAATTTCCCTTGCCAAGTATCTGCTCACTGGGAAAATTCGATGTTTCAAGCAGGTGCACTATTCCAGTTTTCAAATTCACTTTTCACTATGCCTCCAGTGCATTTTCCATTTTTTGACAAGAAAAAGAGGGTTTTCCAGCTTCACAATGCCACTGCTTATACTTGCCGATGCAGACACGATAATATAGTTGATCGATGGCTTGAGAAAGTGGCAAAGAGCAAGCCACCTACTGTCTGTTTAAAAATATATAAACTGTATTTAATCACACTCAATACATTTGGTATGCAAAGTCATATCTCATGCAAGAGACATCTCTATGAGTGTTATCTATTTAAAGATCTTTGGATCTATTTATTTGACATATAAAACAGATTTATTCAAGCTTTTCAATTTTAACTATCGGTATTAGATCCTTGCAACATTGATTGTAGGGATCATTGCTGAATCTTAAAATTTAGAGCAGATTGCAGAGATCATTGCTGAATTTTAAAAGTCAAAAGATTGCAACATTGATTGTAGGGATCATTGCTGAATCTTAAAATTTAGAGCAGATTGCAGAGATCATTGCTGAATTTTAAAAGTCAAAAGATTGCAGCATTGATTGCAGAGATCATTGCTAAATATTAAAGGAAAAATTGCACCATTGATCTCAAAAATCGTTACAAAATTTAAAAGATAATTTTGATCATAGAGGTCATTCAAAGACATTAGATTTCCACAGTCCATATCTGTAAGTTTGTTTCTTTTGGATTCTGTGTATTTGTTTTTGTGTCATAAACAGTTTAATCCAGAAGCAACAAACTCATAGAGATCATTGCAAATGGTGTATAATTTATTGAGTGCCATTTATATTAAGTTGACTGTGCTGATAATTATTGGGAATGGCACCATCAAATGGAAAATATTTTTGTTTTGTCAGAACTTACCTCTATTGTCAATGGAACTAAAATAAGACATCCCACAAATGTTTGACTACAAGAAGAATTTGACAAAAAATCATGCCAAGCATTGGCTTTGATAAACTTGTCTATTGGTGGTACATTGATAGAAAATGTGCAGAATGCAACTACACCAAAGAAAACTCAGGATGCAATCACTACAATCTTCAATCACAAGAATGATGTGAGGAAACACATGCTTCAAACTCAATTAGATAATCTTGGAATTGATGGATCAATAACTGAGCATTTAACAAAAATCAAGGGTATTTTAAATCATCTGATGTAGACAAGACTATAGCTGATAAAGAGATCATCTTCATAACTCTTAATAGTTTTGCCAAAATTATTTGAAAATTTCAGAACTACTCTTACATTGAGTGGAAAATTGACAACCCTAAAATTCAATGATCTAGAGGGCCAACATGAAGAAATGTTTAATAAAGATAATGAAGTTGAATTAACAAATGCTTTTGCCTCTAAGTTCAAGGGCAAGAAGCCTCAACAATAAATACATTCTATTATGGATAGTGATGAACAAAGAAAAGAAAGGGTTTGCTACTATTTCAATCATCTCAATCATTTTGAAGAGCAATGTTTTAAAAAGAGGAAAGACAAGAATAAAATTAAGCAAAGAAGTATTATGGTTGATGGAGATATTGAAGACGATGAAAGTCATAGACTATTTACAGTAGATGTCTCTAAATATATTTAAGATGATGATGGTTGGATTATTGATTCAGATCAAGAGACATTGTTACAGTGGGAGATTAACAATTACATGTTGAAGGAGTTGGCGAGGCTCCTCTAGATGTTCGAACCCAAGGTAAAACAAATATTGATAATGTTTTATTTGTTCTAGGATTAAAGATTTATTTATTTATTTATTATCATCTCAAATAGTCAAATCATTGTAAAAAATATGAAAGTTATTTTTGAAAAAAACAATTTGTGAGGTGTTTGATAGGGAGGGAAAATTAATATGTGGTGAATATATGAAAGGAGGCCTATTTTATTTAAGGACAAACTCCTCTCAAGCCTTAGTGTAAAGTGTTGCTTCAAGAAATTCTATGGCATGAGAGGTGTAATGCTCTTCTTGTTTGCAACCTTGAGGTGTTGGATCTCAGCATTATTTTTCAACTATGTATTAGGGGATGCATAGGTTGTGCTTGTGCTTGTTGCTTTGGGTGTTTATCGATGGTTCAACTTCACTGTTTTCATTATGGCTTATGCTCTTACTCTATTTGGTGTGTTTGGACCACCCACATGTTTTAAGATGTGGTTCCTTGACATGTTAGTTGTTGGTGTTATGTATGCCTATGCAACGCTTACATGCCCGATTTATCATTATGCTTCAATTAAGTGATATACATATTATATTTATTATGTGATTAAATGTTATCTTGAATTGATGATATATAAATGTGTTGATTTATTTTATATGATGTACCTTGTTGGGTGTTTATGCTATGCTTCAACTATTTATATATTAAGCAGGTACACTTGTTAGTTGTGTTGAGTGGTTATGGGTACATGGTTATTTCTCCACTTGACTACATAGGTTTGAGTTATTCTCCAATGGTGGTTAGTTCAAAGATGTCTGGGCCTCTCGTTCTGTTATTTCTTGATTGTACTTGAATCAAGTATGGAATGTGTCATGTGTTTGCCCTATGTGAACTCAGATTCGAATTAGAGGCGATTCTTAAATTCGTTTATGTTGTGAGTTACCAATAATTTCCTGCTTTAATGTGTTTGCTTTTGTAAATGAAATATTAAGGAATGAAATGATTGCTTTTATCATTTAGCGAAATAAATTCTATGTTTTGGAAAAAGGGGAAAAATAAAAACAAAAGTTAAGATTTAAATTTTGGAAATTTCTTGGGTTGTGAATGTGTATAAATTCGGTTTAATCATCTTGATTAAATGATTGCAAAATAATGAATGTTAAATTCTTTATTTTGTTAAATGAAAAATTTGAGAAATTATTAATAAAGAAAATAGGAAATGGAAAAAGGATTCAAAAAGGAAATGGAAGTCTTTTATTTCATTATTCATTTTGTGAAGAAAATTGCTCCAAAACCCTCTTTTGAGAAAAAATGAATTTTGAGAGGTTTTGAGCAAATTAAATTGTGAAAGCTTGGATGATGGATTGGATTGGGATTGCTAAAAGATTGCTTGGGTGTGTGTTTTCTCAACCTCTCCAAACTGGTAAAATTTGCAAGTTCTCATTGGTTTTGTGTGGTTTGAATTTGAGGTAAATCTTCATCCTCTCCTTGTTTTTGGTTGTGATTCTTTCCTTGGATGCCATGCTCACCCTTAAGGGAGCATTCGACTTCCCTTTTAGTTTCAAATTTGAAAGAAATAGAGTAGTTTTAGTTTAATCTAATTTAATTTACTTTGAAAAACTCTATTTTGTGTCTTCATTGGGAAAAGATTTCCAAAATCATTGAAATTTGAAATTGACCTCCAAAGTGTTGTTGGGCATATTTAGAACCAAAGGGTATTTTTAGAAACTAGAAATTTAAATTTTGAAGCTTTTCTTCAATGGTGGATTTGATTATTTTTATGGTTTTTTTGTGACGAATTTTTTAGAAAATTTGAAGTTATGAATGATCTAGAATGAATTTTAATGCGGGAAAAGGGAAAAGAAGTTTCCTTATTTATTTTTTATTTAGAACCAAAGGGTATTTTTAGAAATTTGAAATTTAAAATTAAAATTTTAAGCATTCTTTAATAGTGGATTTGGAATGTTAAATATTTTATAAAATTTGAATTTCTGATTGATTTTGGATGAATTTTGATGTGGGATAAAAAGTCTCCTTATTTATTTTTGATTTATAAATTGTTGGGGTTCAAAGATCTCGGGAAGAGCTCCAAGATCATGAATCAATTGGCAAAGGTTTGCTTTAATTAGTTTCATTATTGATATGCTGTAAAATTTAATTTGAAGAACATGAGTCATGTTTCATATTGTCATATAATTTTAGACATCCTTAAATGGGTGGATTGTATTAGTATCATGGATACTTTAACGTGTTTTGATGTTGGATTCAAACACAAATTTCAACTTCTCATTGGAATATAAAGTCAATTTTATTGTTATTTTAGTAGTGATGAATAGTCAATTTTATTGTTATTTTAGGTGTGCACCAAGTGTGGCCGAAGGCATTTCCAGTGAAGCCGATTTTTTTTGGGACTCCCTATTCATGGTAATTTTGGCAAATGTTTGACATGTAGTTGCATGAATTTTTTTGGAAAGCTTTGTTCGACAAGGACTTTGCAACTTAGATCTCTTATCCTCTTTTGAAGCCATGTTTTCTATAACTTTTAAAGGTTGTTATAATTGCGAATTTTCTACGAAATAAAAATACGAAAGATCTTTTCCCATGGTTTTTTACTGGTGTATTTTTACTAGGTTTTCCACATAAATACTATGTTAAATTTGTGCTTATTTGTTTTTCTTTGTTTATTCTACACTGTAAATTTTCTTGCACTTCTAGTATTATTGCAATGTGGATAAATGACCTTATTGAACACTTGGATTTGGGTTTAAAGTTAATCCTAAGTTAGAAAACATGTTTATTTTGGAGTCTTAGCTCTCTTTTATTTGTGTATAGTGTCATTGAGAACTACCTCATCGAGGGATCGTTAAGGGTTCTGTGAGTAGTCTTGACAGGGTTACGAAGTGTGGAACACCTTTCCCCTTCACCCCTAGTGCCTTTGGCCTTGTGTGGGAGTCCCTTATGGTGTCCCTATCCCTTGGGAGTGTTCTCCTTTGTGGGCTTATGTGAGGTGAGATTGGGTGTCTAGGATCTTCTTGGTTCCTCGATCATTTTTTTTCCATCTTGGAGATTGTTTCTTGTCGGGGTTGGTTTCTTGTAGTTCCTAAGTGTTTGGCATGTCCTAGGTACCAAACCATAGCTTGGGTTTTCTCATTGGCTAGGACTCCAATGCTAGAACATGACTATAGTGCTTGGGAAGGACTATGGTGCTTAGTAGGGACTCCATTGTTAGAGTGGGACTTCAGTACTAAACTTAGACACTTGAGCACTCATGTTAGTGTCCTTTGTGGGTGCTAGTGTCCTCTCTAGGCACTAATGTCCTTTGGTGCCCTATTTTGTCATTCCAATTGTTCAAGTGGTTGTACATCCTATTTAGGCAACCCCCTGTTAAGGTTCTCTTGTGTTTATATGTTGTCTAAGGTTTTGGTTGGGTGGATTGGAGCTGAATGTGCCCTCATCCTACTCCTTGTTTTAGAAAAAAAGATGCTTACATCATCTAGTGAAGGTGTGGTAACTCCTAGCTGTTCCACCATCTATGTGGGTTTCTATGGGTGTGGTTAGATTTCCTAAACATTTCTTGGGCATGGATTAGAGGTCGATGATTCCCTTATCCTACCCTTGTGTTGTGTTGTGAGAGAACACAATTGTGGGTCAGTACTTGATCATCGTTAAGCTTTTATCTCCCCTCGTAAATTTATCGTGGTGACATCATCCAACAATTGATAAGTCTTCCATTGGTGCCAACTTTCTTGTAGCAATGGTGAGATCTTTTGTATGGCTAGTGCCCTTGTGCCAATGTGTTAACATGACACTTGTGTGCATGTTGTTGTGTGAGTGTGACATGTTGTTGTCGTATCTTGTGTTTGTTTAAAAAAGGTTGTTCTAGCAAATTTTGTTCTAGGTGTGTTGGATTTTTGGCCATGTCAACCTTGAATCACTAAAGTAAATGTTCAATCAAAATATAGTATATGGTCTTCTACCCATCACTATAGAGAAGTGTTTTTGCAAAGCTTGTGTCATGGGGAAACAACATAAAGAAAAAATTTCTTTTGGAAAAGGCTAGAGAGCCTCCAAGAAGTTGGAGATAGTTCATTTTGATTGTTGTGGACCTATGAAGACAATTTATGTAGGAAAATCTTGATATTTCATGACATTCATTGATGAATTCACTCGAAAAGTTTGGGTTTATTTTTTGAAGAACAATTTGAAGTATTTGACGTTTTCAAAGAATTTGTATATCAAGTTGAGAATGAAAGTGATAAAAAATATAAAATGCTAAGATCAAATAATGTGGGGGAGTATACTTCAGATGAAATTATCCTTTTTTGTAAACAAAAAGGAATTAAGAGGCAATTCTCATCTCCATATACTCCACAACAAAATGAAGTAGCTAAAAGAATGAATATAACACTTCAAGAGAAAGCCAAATTCATGCTCAAGGCTTGTAATATTGATGAAAAATTGTGGGGAGAAGCAATTCATACAACACATTTGATCAATTGAAGTTTGACTAATAGCTTAGAAGGAATCTCTCAAGAAGCATGGTTAGGAAGGAACTATACATTTGATAATTTTTTAGAGCATTGCCTGTAGACATTCTAAAAGAAGAGAAATTTTGATGATAAGAATAAAAAATGCATCCTTGTTGGTTATGATGACTAGTAAAGCTTATTAGTTGTATGATCCTTATACAAATAAACTTCACATCTCTAGAGATGACAAGTTTGAAAAAGAGTGTCACCTTCCAAGTATTCACCATGTTGATTTGTTAGAAGAGAAAGATGACAGTGGCACATCATCATACTCACCCAAAAATGTTGAACTAGAATTAGAAAATCCTATTAAATCTATAGAAGAAAGAGAAGAAATTGATGAAGCTAATTCAAGAACAATTTCCACTCCATAATTTAATCTTCCTCTAAGGAGATCAAAACGAATTAGGATAACATGACCTACCAGGTTGCAAGACTATGAGGTCGATTATGCATTAATGTCAATTGTTCTAAGTGCTCATGAACCAAGCATTTTTGATGAAGCAATAAGGGATGAAAATGGAAAAGTGTTATGAATCAAGAGATAAATTCAATTCATCACAACCAAACATGGGAGTTGGTTCCTTTACCTATTGGAAAGAAAGCCGTTGATTGTAAATGGGTATTCAAAATTAAGTTTAAATTTGATTGTTCAATTGACAATAACAAATCAAGATTTGTAGCCAAAGGCCATAAACAAATTAAAGGCGTTGAATATGAGGAAACCTTTTCTTTATTTTCAAAGATGATCACAATTAGAATGTTGATAGAACTTACTTCCCATCACAGTTGGGGAATTCACCAAATTGATGTCAAAAGTACATTCCTAAATGGAGAATTGATAAAGGAGATACATGGAACACATAGTGTGTTTCTTAAAAGGGAACTATATGGTTTGAAACAAGCCCCAAAAAATTGGTACTCAAAAATTGATAAGTAGTTTCTTCAAAGCGGATTTCAAAAATCTAATATTGATCCAAATTTATACACTAAGAATTACTACAAGGTATTGTTCATTATGTTATATCTTGATGAATTTCACATTACTAGGAATAATAAATTTCTAATACAAGATGTGAAAGCTCATCTTGATGTTATATCTTTTGCAATGGATCTTGATTAAAAAGTTTGCAACTTTGTCCAACCTTGCCTCATCAAACAAGGTATTTAGATTGTATCCTCTCGAGGTGTCTTTGTAATTGATATATGTATCATTGTACATTGAGAACTCTATGATGAAGTGTCATTCCATCTCCACCACATCTTATTTTCAAAATAGACATGCTCTCATTTTCCACTCCTTAGGTATTTTCCATCTGCCAATTTCACACCTAAGATGATGCAAGCTAGTCCTTAATTGGGCTATCAATGAAAATGCCAAGTATTATGGATAAATTGGGAGAGAACTTTTATAACAACAAATATACCCTTGGGAAAGGGCATGTTGCTATTTTTTTGTATCTTTTAAGTTGTAAAATTGTAATAACAAATAATATTTTAAAAACACTTTTCATGTGACTTCAAAAATTCTAAAATCCACTTAGTGAATTTTTTTCTTTCTTCAAATATGTTTACCTATAATATTAAAACCTATTTTTAGAAAAGGTTTTTCTCAAGGCATAAAAATTCATTTTCCACTCAATGAATTACTTTTTATATTTTTATCTTGTAGCTATAAAATGAACTATTTGATTTTGTAATGTGAAATAATATTATTTAAAACTCAATATGCCTTCTCTTGTTATTTTTTGCTACAACTTACCTATATCAAAAGTGCATATGTGAAGGAATATTATTATTGGAAAGAAAATATGATGTCAAGATATCTATGTTAACTTTAAATGGTTACTAAAGTAGTCATTGAGGATGTTACTTGAAGTTGAAAATTCAAGTATAAATTAAAAATTGGTATCAAAATAAAAAATTTACTTAAAAATGGTAAGTTTTTTATTAGAGGAAATTTTGAGGATTCTGAAAGGGCCTCACCCCTTTTACAAGTTAACCAAACAAAAATAACAAGAAACAATTAGGAAATAAGTAAAATATAGCAAAAAAATGGAAAGACCAAATATAATTGAGATAGCCCTACCATCAACTAATAGGATAACAAAATACCAACACCAAACAAATCAAGAATGAACAACATGAGTCCCCCCAAAATTAGATTTAATTAAACAACATAGTCACTTCCCACTCTTTTTGGAGAAAATCTAGGCATTTTTCAACAAACTCAACATCCTACCCTATAGTTTCATCCTCTCAAACCTTTTGGCTACTAGTTCTAGGGTTGGCCCAACATTCCCTTGATTTAAGCAGAGTTTATTTTTTTCTTGCAACATTTCAATACTCCTAGAATTTATTTGGTTTGTAAGCTTGCTCACCTCAATCACCCTTTTTTAAGTTAGCCTCGACTTCTTAAACATCCTTTTCTAGAATGGGAATCTTGTCTTCTTGCATGTTGATATCTACTCTCAAATTGTTGTTTTCCTCTAGGAAATTCCAATGGTTGCACTAGAGATTTTTAAATTTCTATCAAGATAAGCTCCTCATCAACTTGCTTAGCCAACCAAGAAATTTTGAGATCAACATAGTTGAATTTAGAATGGAACCACTTTAGTATTTTATGATGGGAAATACCTATGCATCTCGATGAAATTATCAACTAACATGACCATCACTAAAGCCACAAACTCAATGGAGGATGGGTAGAATATGCAATTAGTTTCAGGGGTAGGGTTAGGGCCTAACCCTTCAACCTCTATAAAATTAGGCCCCACATCACCCTCATCCTCCAACAAAATTTTACCCTTCTCATTTTTCTTATAATTATGAGTACTTGGAAGTCGAAATCATCAATCACCACTTTCTTATTTTATTTGGACTTAGACTTGAAGATTTTAGAACCATTTCCACTAACATCAAGGCTATTGAAAGATAAGATAGGATCAATCAAGGTTGTAGAACCTTAAAAAAACATTTTTTTGACATAGGGTTCCTAAACTAGAGATTTCTTAAGTTTTTTACAAGGGGTTGGGGAATTGAATAAGAGGATGGGATCTCATAGGTAGGGAGAATAAGGGTGGCTTCAAGGAAATAACATGATTGACCAACAGTAAGATGAGAGACTAATGTAGGGAGTAGCACCTATGCCTCTTTTAACTTCAAATATCGTGTATTCTAGGGCAGGCAATAAGAAAAATAACAATTGACTAGATAAGAGGGGTTGGAGTCCTAATTCAAATTGGATAATTAGATTTCTATATAGGTGAAGTTATTTTTCTATTAACTTTACCTTGCATTAATGTGAGTTGGGTTATAAAATACTAATTTAAAAGAAACTAAGATACATAATTGACAAACCAATTTCATAATTGTTACTCAAGATGCTATTATGATGCATGGATGTTCATGTGATGTGCTATCATCCTTCTTAAATATCATCTTAGCCTTGCATTTTCATCCAAGAATATTAAAAAATTCAAAGTTTTCATCATATTTCAAACTCAAATACACCACAAGAAATAAGGAAAACAAAAACAACAAACTGGGACACACTAGATAATATAGAAATGAAGTTAAACTAACTAGAGAAAATGAAATAATGAAATGATAAGAGAAACGAATAAAGAGAATGAAAAATTTGTTTAGTTGTAGTCTTCCAAGTACTTAAATATAAAACAATAAAATGGTCGGGATTGTTTGGGACTATGCAAAGAATGATCAAACTTGTAATTTGGTATATCGACCTCCACAAAATTAAAATAAAAAGGAAAATGTGTGCGTGTGTAATTAGCCTAAGTGCATCTAGGTATAAGAAAAATAAATAAAAATACATTTGTTAATATTAAATCCTAGGTCTAAAAAGATTGGTCAACAAGTGTGTGTGGTAGGAGAAAGGAGGTGATAGCTCCACAATGCTAAAAGAAAACAACTTAGGAATACTAGATAGTAAATAAATACCAATAAAGAATTGAAAACCAATCATCACAAGAATAATGGAGGATGCTCACATAACCAAGGAGGTGTAGTAGGATGCTAGAATGATAAAATGTTCTATAGAATCAATGAGAATGTTGAAAAATATTGCACAAGGCCCAAGAGATTTCAAAATTGCATGAGGGAATGCGTGTTCTCTTTTTGGAAGAATGTATATTATATCTTGTAAGAATGAGAAGGAATCCCAATAAACACCCAAACATGCAAAGATGGTTGTTCAACTTCCAAATTGGACATACAATCATTACAAAAGCATATTTGGAAGTTGAAATGTTATTGATAGGTCAAAAAACATACGATATATAATTACAATTGGGGATGTTAGTGTCTCACATGGATGTTTGTACATCATGTTGGATTCTAAGTACAACATACTCAAGAAATTCATAGAATGAGAACAAAACATAACACAAACATAAGGGAACACATGACAACACACAAAACAAGGTTAAACATATAGCACAACACAACACAACAATTGCACTAAGAGTAGGTAAAATGCTAAAGATGGGCTAAAATGATCCTTAAAACTATGCTAGAGGAATGGAAACCAAAGCAAGCCCAAAACATAACATGAAATTACAAGGGTATGTAATTTCTAATGCTACATTTTACCTCAACTTTAGTAAGCTAATGACACTAGGTAATAAGCTACACTAAAGTACATAAATGAAATAACTAGAAGTGAATATCATCAAAAGGATAATACAAAAGAATATTGTAGACAATGTAGAATAACTATTCAAGCAAATGAAATATGCTCCTAATTAATATTTACAAAACAAACATGTTAGACAAATAAAACCTACAACACAAAATGTCAGAAAAATATAAAAATCTATGTCACAAATATGCTAGAAGGAAATAATCTTGCAACATAGTTGTGCTAGAAACACACAAACAAGTGTATCACAAATATTAGAAAGAGGGAAACCCACAAGACATATATGTCAAAAACACATAATACTACACCACAAATGTCAAAAAATAAAAACACAATACATGAACGATACATGTATAAAGGAAGAAGACACATAATATAAAAACAAAGGCATTTTTTTATTCAATATGAAAGAGACTTAGATGTGAAAGTTGTATAAATACTTTGCATCATCCCCAAAATATGATGAATATGAAAGACATGAAAAATAGAGGAATTATTATATGGTGAGAAGAATGTAATGACTTGATTGATTGCTTCAAAGAAAGAATAAAATGGTGCATACAAAGATAAGGAAAATCAATCAATATAAAAGAGAATACAAGACTTAGGCTTTAGATTTCTCTATTGAAGAAATAATAAAATGATGCATACAAATATAAAAATAAGCTATCAATATAAAAGAGAATACATGACTTAGGTTCTAACTTGCTCTACTGCTAGGGGTCAAGAGGAAAAAATGAGGAGAAATAAAATGTTTCGAGTAGAATGACATGACTCAATATCTATCTTGGTTTATAGCTAAGGTCATCAAAATAGCTGCCGGAACAAATCACTTGGACTAGTGTACTATGTTTCTAGGTGATTCAAAAAAATCAAAATCACTTAAACTAGAATGTTTTCTTGCTAGGTGTTCCAAATAATAACCACTAATTGAGTGTATCTCACTAATTAGTCACCATGCTTGAGCTTTAATTTGGAAAGCACATTGAAAGTATTTGTTTGCACATGTGAATGTAGATATGTGCATATGCAAATGTGATTGGAATAGATATCTCCTTAAAATATTTGCTTGTATAAGATGTGAATATTTTAAGGTAGCTTGAAGGGAAAGAAAGAATTGAGAAGATCATTAGGAAGGATGTGTACCTAGATAGGGAAGGTCATCGACACCCCCTAGAATGTAGGAAAAAACAACAAAGATGGATATGATTGTGTTGTTACCAAAGAAAATAAATTATGATAGCACCTAAAATTGTACCTCCATAGTATGACAACACACCCAAGTACCACATAATTGCCAACAATACAATAGATGGAGATAGGCCTAAAGATCTCATAAGAAAATAGAAGAGAGGAAGACAAAAGTAGTCTCAATATTATGCAAAAGTGATGAATATGGTAAGAGGTAATATCAATGTGATGATAGAGGTAATCTCGATGTTATAATATATATGCTTCTCATATTATGATGAAAGTGATCTCAATTCCCTAACAGAGGTAGTGATCTCAAATCCTAAAATTAAGTTGAATTAATATGGAAATACCATGATTAAATCCATCTTCTTTATGATGCTAAAAAATAACCAACATAACATGCTTAATTAAACCACCTTATGTGAACTTATAATAGAAATATAAAGAATAACATCACCATAAGATAACAACAATGAGGTGCAAATAAGCAACACAAGAAAATAACATAACACAAGATTTACGTGGAGAAACCCTTGTGGGAAAAATTCCACAAGAAGAGAGGCCATGTATGCATTATCATCAAATAGATGAGATTACAATAAAATCACTTCCATTCTCCTCTTTTCCACCACCATGGTAGCACTTGTGCACTTGTGAACAACCTCTATATGCCTCAACCTGTCCTTGTACTTGCAATGAAACTCTACATCCAACTATGGCTCATATTTTTTACATCCATAAGGTTGAATTTATAGATGTGTGAAGACATTTTAAGCAAAAAAAAAGGCTGCCAAAGATGACCCTTCATTGAAAACATCCTTGTAAGAGAGGGGGACCAACCACGTTCAAGGCCCCAGGTCATGGAGGGCCAAAAGCAGAAGGATGCCCTAACTTACCTCAGCTTAATGGGGTGTTAGGAAATACAGGACGAGAATGATGAGGACTATAAGGTCCTTCAATCACTATGTAGACCCGAAACAAAGAATGGGGCTAGGCGAGGCAGTTTTTGGGTTCAACTCTATGCCTCAGGAAGCTCTTTGCCTGAGGACGAAAGCATGGTCCCAAGACGACAATGCGATGCGCTAGCGTCTCTCAAGTGTGTTGGCGTCCATATGATCAGAGGACTAAAGAGACAAGGTTGAACTTTAGAAAATAGACTAATGGCCAAGCTAGCTACTTCTAAATGGCCAAAACAATGCTATGTAGTAAAAAAATTATGTTATAATATGATAAAGTAAAAACACAAGAGTTAGGGTGGCAAGAATGATCTTACAAAGGAATTCGTTCACCGGCTAGCTCCCAATAGCACATTCACCTACACACAAAGAAGAGGAAAATTTTTGGGTGGCTGTATAGGGACATGCCTCAGTCAGACCCCCTTTTAGGTGTTTCCATCTCCACGGATAGCCAAGAAAGCGAGTATGATAAAGAAAAAAAGTAAAGTAGAGAGCACTAAAACACTACAAAACAATAAATGTGATTACTCAACCAAGTAATAGAGGAGAGGAGTGGGAAGCTTACCACCTCCACCAAGAGCATTCAAGGCTAATGGGGGAAAAATGAGGGTACTTGAGCCTCTGGTGCAATGGTGTTGTCTCACACTTGTTTTACTAAATTGATGGAGTGAAGTTGTTGTTGCTATGGAGTGCAAAAGTGCTGCTAAAAGTGCTTGGGAATGCAATAAGTGAGTGCAAGAGAGTGTGAAGAAGTTGAGTTGAAAGCTTAGAAGATCTTAAATGCATGTAGAAGGAGGGAATTTGAAGGAAAGATGAAGAAAATGACCATATTTTGGTCGGTCGGCCGAAGAGGGCATTATAAGTTGGCTGCCAATGAGAAGTGTAACGCCTTTGCAGGCTCCAGCCATAGGAATTTGGCAAGGACATAAGCACACCGCGTGGACGTCTGCATGCCGCACAGGTGTCCCTGATAGAAATTCCTCCACTGACACTCAAAATAGGCACCAAGTGGAACAAAGGCAGTGGGCTTATGTGGTTTTAAGCCTCTGAATTTGGTTTTCTAAAGTGGAGAAAGGTAAAAGGGGAATTTACATAAGGGGTGCAAATTCACTCCTATAAAGTCCCCAACCCTTAGAATACCTCCTTGAAATGTGAAAGGACACTAGTTTTGGCTCCAATAATTTCCCTCCAACTTCAACACCCAAACATGAGAGATAAACATTATATTAAATGTAATAAATGATAGAATACCAAGAGACACTTGTTGCTTCATTCCAAGATCCCACTTGGAGAATCCCAACAACAACTCATTTGTCCTTTCCTTATCCTTTATTATCCCATTTTAGGCATCCACATGTGGGGAAAATAATATTAAATATTTATATCCACATGTCACCTTTACCATTGCTAGTGGACCCATCACCCTTTATGAGTATATTACAAACAATGGTGAGAAATAATATTACAAAATATTTTCTCAATACACCCTATGTTTCTAGAGACACTTTCCAAGGATGTTGGAACCATGACATAGGATTTACAAGGTGGATGACGCCTTAATCCTAACATTTTCCCACTTGACATCAACATTGTAAATACAACCATAGGAATCACAAACAAGGGAAAAACATCCCTTAGCCAAACATGTATCATTTGAATCTTTGCCATGCTCCCATGCTCCAACAAGATACCTACAAAAGAAACCATGATATCCACCATCAATTAAAAACTCCTTCACATCCTCCAACACGCCACCTATGGAATAAAAAGGAACATGCCAAGGTGAAACATATCAACTTTCACTGCAACCTACATGAATATTTACATAAACACAAGCATCACATTAGAATGATAAAAAAGGCTCTGAGTAGTTGTCTTACTCATACCACCTGAAATAACAACCATAGAAAATTACAACTCATCCAAGCTAATCATACCTCAAACCAAGGTATACAAAACATGGATAGAACTTCATGCCATCAACATACCAACCCAAAATCTACAATAAAGTCTATGTATATCTATCCTCCTATCTTAATGCAACATACCAATTAAAAAATAACCATGGACAAGGCCAACTAACAAGTCTGCATAAACATTGAATTAATCTTGTGGATATAGACAATCCACATCCATGCCATCCCACTATAACCAATAGGTTGTACACGCCTACAAATTACATAACTCATAGATCCCAATCCAATGAAGCATGTAAAATCATCATCACATTAGTAATCAACAAACCAAGATATTAAAGAGGATAACCAAACATATATCCAAAAACTCCCACTAGATGAGTAATGTCAAATATGAAAATAGATCAAGGCATATCAAGTCTATCTATAGTACTTTACATAGAGCATGTGTCTAATTCCTCTATTACATAGTGTTAAGGAAACTTACAATGATACACAAATCTTGCAAACAAATATGTTGCAATACATTTCTCACCATTAGTCACGATAGCTCTCCCAAGTTCTTCACTTAGCCATGTGAATACAAACATCCAAGAAGAATACCATGACCAAAGAGAGAACCTACAAATTAAACCATATCCTTATTCTGCACTAACACATACTGATTTGTGTAATGTAAGATCTCCTTCACCATTCTCATACTGAAAGGATACCAACATCTAACATTCAAATCAAATGAAAACATGGTAGTAATAGATGTAAAACTCTCATACCAAAGGTAGATCAAACCAACCAATCATTCCCACAACAAAGGGAATCTACCTAAAACAAAGAAAAAGAGAACCATAAGTTTAATGTATAAAACCTAGGGTTAATTTTTTGGGTGTGTGTGGCCTTTTTCTAGTGTTTCGTTAAGATGGAGATCAACGAGGTGATTAGATTGAATTTTAACCATGAAGGTGAGCCAATCAAACTTGGATCTACATATTTTTGAGTCTTGGAATGGATTGGAATTGATTTTCCTTGGTGTCCTAGATCTATTTTTGCAGTCCTCTAATGTTAGATCTGAGCTCCCAATTCCCGCTTGCAAACTTTTCAAATCACTGTTGGATAATTTTGTAGGTGAGTTTATGTGAATTGAAAAGGTGTAGGGCTTTGAATGCAACAATGGAAAAATTCTCTTCACACTTCCTTCAATACTATTCAAACCTGAAACTTGCACATTCAAAGAGAGAAGAAATGTTGTGCCATTTAGGGGCTTGCCTTAGTCAAATCCCGTGTTAGTGTTTCCACTTCCACAATGGAAATTCCAATGATAAAAATGATAAATGATAGGAAAGAATGATGAATCAATAAAGTGTTGCAACTCACCACCCTTCAATGGCTTCCTTGAAAGATTGGAGACATGCGCATCACCTCAAAGTATTGGATCTTTCTTTTTGGAATGCTTGAATTGCTTGGAGACCTATAACAAGGGTTAGCCTTCACAAACAATGATAACATGAACATACATAAACTCACATAAGATTTGACATGATGTTTGGATCTTGAATTGCTGCAATGAATCACTAAAATGTTGCTCTTGATTTTCTCTTGACAATAATCTTTGCTATCAAATTTGTTTTGTTCACCTCTTGCTTGTTTCATTTCAAATGATGCAATTTATATGTAATTATGCTAATTTCTCAAAAATAGATCTCAATAGTCGACATTTATAAATTGAATTTCAAATGTTAAACTGTTGACATCGACATATTCAAATTTTGAGCTCAAAAACGAGGGGGATAGGGCCGCCCAAGGGTGTCTTAGTCCTAGCCTTATTTTCTAGGGATTTAGGTGTAAAGGGAAAACATTAACTAAATGCATTTGTTTTATGCTTGCAATTTTTCAGAAAACAGTAAAAATAGGCCTTAAAATGCATAATCTAGGAAATTAGGGGGTCAATTAGGCTCAATAATTTAGGGGGAGAAAAACATAGTGTGAAATTGTCAAGGGTGGAAATTTACAACACTACATTTAGCCCACACTTTAGTGAGAGTATGAACTTACATTTAGAATCACACTAAAGTAGAAAATATATGTCGAGTGAGGTCCAATTGTCCAAATATTGGAGATAGGATAACTAAGGATCAAGGGGGAGTGAACAATCCCCTAGGATTCTAGATCCCATGGAAAACCAACATGAGCACAAAGGAACACACACATGTATGAAATGCATCAATACAACATACACAAACATGATTTCAAAACATAATGCAGAAGAGGGTATGGATAATCATGGGCTAGCAAGTTGTGTTATGCTAGGATCCACACCAAAGGCATTCATGACTGACACAATAACAAAGTCTGATATTTGCTAGGTGAACCAAAAATAGAAGGCACCATGGGCTAGTGAATTTTGATATTCACTAGGTGAGCCCCCAAGCCAAAATGAGAAACACATAAGGTCTAGTGAAGTTTGAGATTCACTAGGTGTGTACCCACGAAAAAGTAGAAAAATGAGAAACACACAAGGTATAGTGAATTTCGCTATTCACTAGGTGTGTACCCATTAAAAACCATACCAAGAGTTATGCTCCTTGATAACCCTAATAAGGTGCCATAAAATGATCAAGACATTATTCCAATGCAACACTAAGTTCAATGCATGTGAAAAAAGTGAAGCACAAATGCCAATGTAAACACACCACTAAGTTCAACGTGTATGAACAAAGTGAAGCAAAAAATGCCAATGTAAATGCACCACTAAGTCCAATGCATGTGAAAAAAGTGAAGCAGATAATGGAATGTATGCCCCCACCTTAAAGAATTTACTAAACACCATGCTGTGAGCAATTAATTTAAGGTAAAAAAATGATAAATTTCATGTAGTAAAAGGTCACGAGAGCTTATTTAGAAAGACCTATGCCAATTATATGTTTCCAAATAAAGTTGCTTCATGATAAGGGGTTGCCCCCAATGCAATACCATAGCTAAGATAAAAGATGATCACAAAAGGGATCCATAGATCTGAGGTCAGTTTATGTCTTTATTACATTGATATAATAGAGCTCAAAAATGACATCATTCCCCAAATACTCATGGAACAACAAACACAGTAGAATAATGACACAAAGTTAGAGAACACACAAGCTTTTGGGCCAACATGGAAGAGACCTAAATGTCTCTAATGATAAATCTAGTTATTAGTTATTTTTCTGATGTTTTTATGCAAGCTCATAGACATTATCAAACACTTATACATATTCCTACACTATACTATCTTTTATGCTCATTATCCAAATCTGAACCTAATTTAAAGTATATGGAATATGGTTATGATGTGATGGTTATTGCATAATTAATGTGTGAATATGTGTGAATTGTAATGGATATATGTGCTTAGCTATGGTTGTTAGTATTGTGTATATGTTTTATGAACTAACTCTTTGCAGCCAAGGAGCTAGGGGAGGTAGACTATAGCCTACAACAACTATGAGGTGCAACCTACAACTAAAGGAGTTTCTAGACATCAAAGTAGGGGAGGTTCTAGAATAAGTTGAGTGTAGCAATTATAGTCTAAAGTCACTTAATGAAGATGTATCATTATGACATTCAATATAGATGCTGAAGGAGAAGAACCCTATTATAGTTAGGAGTCTAACATGACTAATTCAAATAGTCCATGTTTCAGTTCTTGTTGCAACAAAGTCACTATTCTATTTGGACTCTTCTTCTTTTTTCCAGTTATAGTTTAGCTTGCTTAGTATTTATCATGCTTTGATATATAGGGAGTGGTGATTTATGATTTTAGTTTAGAGTCCTTGTTTTAATAAACTCCTTTGTACCTATATGTATGGCTCAATGGTTGAGGCATAAAGAGTTAGTTAATTGTTTAATAGCAAATATAACTATCAAATATTTTTAGTGTTGTTCTTACACAAACAATGTTAATTGCTTGATCATGATTTCATGAATAAGATATTCCAACAAAATCTTATGTGATATTCTGAAGTTGTGCAATGAATGGTTTTAAGTTATTATGACTGTGTTAATCTAAGAAGCTAGATTTGAGTTGGATCAGTAGAGACAGTCACTTGAGCAAGGGACACTCAAGGTAACTATCCCTCACTTCATTTTTTGTATAATTGCTTCTATTATAACATTTATTTCATAAATGCATGTTGTGTTAATTGTATTCTTTCTATCACAATTGTAAATTAATTCATGAACACTTCTTGCTTCACATTTATACCTTAGTTGCTTAAGCTTTTTTTACTCCGGAGTGTAGGTTCATTTAATAGTATTGGTTAAATTCCAACATTCATTTCTTGATAGTAAATTAGTCACAGTCTTATATAGTAGGAACTCGTAGCAATAGCATCAACATTACTTCTTTTACTGTTATGCATTTTTATGATTTCTCAAGAAGTGTAATACCTATGCTAGGATTATTTAGGTAGTCTTGATTCTTTGAAAGCACATACAATGCAAATACCATCACAAGCTTACTATCCATGGTCAATAATTCAATTACAATATTTCCAAAGGTTGAAGTGGTAGGGACTCTACATTTTTGGCGTTGTTGTTGGGGATGGTGCTACTTTCAAATATTAGTTTATGTTATTTCAAATATTTCCTAGTTTAAAATTTTCTTTTAGTATTAGGAAAGTTAGGTTTTATTCCTTCAAATACTAGAACATTTCACTAACATTATGCAAGAGTCGTTGTTATACAAAGTCATACCTATAGTATGCAAAGGAAAAGAGACACTTTGGGGAGATTTCTCCCCTCAAATCAACAAGCTGGAGAAAATATTAGTGACCACAGTGATCAAATTGAGGGTATTACTGACGAAGTAATTTCTCTTTCACCAACATCTATTAAAAACACATAGGAGACCTTCCAAACCATGGCTGATGCAACAATGGATGATCCACCAGAACATGTGACTTTTGAATTTCCAATTGCCAACCAAGAAAGAGCTAATGTCCTAAAGAATATATCTCCTTCAATATTGCATGTCTTCTATGGCTTGGTAACTAAGGATCCAAACACATTTTTGTTTGAATTTGATGTCCTATGTAGGAGCTATGATTGCACAACTGATGCTCATAGGATCAAGCTATTTCCTACAACTTTGAAGGATGCTTCCATGTGATGGTTTATGGGACTGGGAAGACATGTTCTAGACTAGAACACTATGAAAACAAAGTTCTTGGAAAAATACTAGGACTATTTGTAGAGGAGTTGATAAGAGAAGAGATGAAATTTTAAGAATGACTCAGAAAGAGGATGAACCATTGGAGGATTATATAGAAAGGTTCCAATTCTACTTGAAGATGAACCCACATAATAGACTCTTAGAAGAATCTCTAGAGATTTTTTTTAGGAGTCAATAATGATTGCATGGATGCCCTTAACTTTATTGGGTCAAGGGGTGTGTCTCAATTACCCTTTGAAGAAATCTGCAAGGTTTGTAGAAACTATTCAAGGACCTTTACCAAAAGGAAAAGGGGGAAAGAACATGGACCATTGGCAAGAAATTCAATGGGGTTTTAAGAGTAGAGTTAAGTAACCTACTATACAACATGAAAG
The DNA here is from genome assembly GCA_007258455.2 of Sequoia sempervirens. Lineage (NCBI taxonomy): Eukaryota > Viridiplantae > Streptophyta > Pinopsida > Cupressales > Cupressaceae > Sequoia > Sequoia sempervirens. The sequence goes on from VDFB02144268.1 coordinate 192,975, forward strand.
AAGATATTATAAGTCATCTAGCTACTTAGTTGGACACTCTACATGTGAATAAAATGAAAGAGGAGGCTGAAGCAATACTTATTAAATATTGCCCCAATTGCAGACAAAGAAAAGCCAATTGCAAATGTAAAAGGGTGGAAAGTAAATTATAGAAGACAAATTAGAGAAAATAGATTTTCAACCACGAGAAGGTGAAGATGGATGATTTTTCTACATTGCACAAAGAAGGCCATGGAAACCAAGACAAGGTATGCCATAAGACCCTTTAAATTTCAATACATCATTTCCAGTTGGTAATCAAAATTTCTCTACTTGGAAAACCCAGCCTTGTCCAAATACTCAAAACCAATGGCAAAACCCTCAACAAAACTGGAATCAACAACAACCAAATGTATGGCCACAACAAAATTTCCAAGGCTCTAATTATAACCCTCAATGGCTAGTACAACAAAATCAATGGCAACCACAATGGAAAATGTGCCAGTAGTGGAAACACCAAAATATGAATAACCAACAACCTTTGTTGCCTTATCAACCACAACAATAGGCCATCATGCCCAATCCATCAAACCCAACATCTTAATCACCAAGAGCACCAAAATTACTTGCCCAACCTGCACCTAACCCCAATAACAAGCTTGTCCAACATGCCTATACTAACAAGGCTATTCAATACTCCACTTATGTGGTAGAGGTGAGTGATGTCCACCTCGGGTCAAGGAAAACACTAGCTAGGCCTTCATCCCCTCAAATCACTAAGATGGTAGATGAGGAACCCACAACCAAAGTTTTAGACAATTCACCTTTGGAGCTTGGGTCAAATAAGGTAAACCAAACTATTTTAAGTCCGGTGCTTCCATTCCTTGAGTGTTTAGCCATTCCAAGACATCACACCCAAGCTAAGATAGACCTATTGGGTTAGCTTAAGGATGTAAGTATCAAAATTCCCCTCATTCAAGCTATCAAGGATATTCCAATTTATACCAAGACAATAAGAGACCTTTGTCTTAAAAATATAGGGAGAAAGAGGAAGGAACCTCAAATAGTTCATGTCCTAGGGAACCTTATTGAAGTTATGCTAAGGAATATAATTGTCCCTAAATATATAGACCCTGGAAATCCAATAGTGGATGTTAAGATAAATGGGACCCATATAAAAACACCTTGATTGATTTAGGGGCAACTATCAATGTCATGACTAAGGAGACAATGCAACTACTACAACTAGTAAACCTTAGACCTATACCTACTATTTTATAGTTGGAAGATAGGTCAATAGTGAAACTTGAGGGGATCATTGAGGAATTAGTCATAGCATTAGATTCATGAGAGTATCCTATAGATTTCATAGTCTTGCAACCAAAGGCCAACCTTGAAGGATATCCACTTATTTTAAGCAGACCATGGTTAGCAACAACTGATGCATTCATAGGTTGTAGGTCTAGGAACATGATAATATCAAATGGAACTGTGACCAAGAAATTGAAGAAATCGATCCTCTATCCACCAGCCCAACCTCATGAAAATCTAGAGTAAACTATATGGCCTACCTTGGATGAAGAATACCACTATTCTCTGTAGACTCTCATGACTATAGAATGCAACCCCCTGTTGATAAATAAAGATGAGGATGATTTAATTGACCACATCATACAAAATAACTACGGTAAGGACCCACAACAACAAGACTATCTTTCATGTCTACAGGATCCATTGTAGAATATTATACCTACAAATTCATCAAAAGATGTATCCTAACTTTTCCATTCCCTATTGCCACAACAATTTGTCCCAAACGTTAGTGGACTTGACCTTTCATCTATACAATCAACATCCAAGACATTAGAAATCATGCCAAGTAAAATGTTGAATGTTAGCAATGGACTAACTGAAGAACAATAGAATTCACTAAACATTGTGTTGCAGGCACACATAGTAGCCTTTAAGGACTACCGTGACATGAAGGGGATTGATCCAAACCTATGCATGCATAGGATCTAGATAAATGATGGTTTCAAGCTAATTGGACAACCCCAAAGGAGAATGAACCCTACCTTAAGAGAAATAGTTAAAACTTAGCTACAAAAATTACTTGATGTGGGATTCATTTACCCTATTTCTAACAGTCAATGGGTCTCACCTTTAGTTATTATCCCCAAGAAAGGAGGAAAATGGAGGGTATGTATGGACTATAGAGAGCTAAACATATCCACTAGGAAGGATCACTTTCCACTACCTTTCATTGACCAAGTGCTTGATTCCTTAGCAGGTAAAAAGTACTTCTCCTTCCTAGATGGATTTTGTAGCTATAGCCAAATAAAGATAGCTCCAAAGGACCAAGATAAAACCACGTTTACTTGTCCTTAGGGCACATATTCCTATTCTATTCTTCCCTTTGGACTATGTAATTCCCCAACCACTTTCCAAAGGGCAGTGCTAAGTATCTTCTTAGATTATTCTCATGAATACATGGAAATCTACATGGATGACTTCACCACCTATGGAGAAACATATGAAGAAGAAGTCAACAATCTAGAGAAGGTTTTGAAAAGTTTTCAAAAACACAATCTATCATTGAGACATGAGAAATTTTTCATGATGATGACTCGAGGGATTGTTCTAGGGAATTTTATATCAAGTGAAGGAATTCAAGTGGATCCCAATAAGATTGAGATCATCTCTACACTCCTTGTTCCATAGAAAAAAAAAATATAAGGAGATTTCTAGGAAATGCAAGATATAGAATTTTTTTTTCTCACCAAGGATATAGTTTTTGAATGGAACACATAATGTCAACACTCTTTTGAAGCACTCAAGACAACCCTTACAAAAGCACATGTCTTGAGAGGGCCAAACTAGAAATTACCTTTCCACATACACACTGATGCTTCTGATTTTCCACATTAAAAAAGGAAGATAATAAGGAGTATGCTATCTACTACATCAACAAGAACTTACAAGGAGCAAAACTTAACTACACTATCACAAAAAAAGAGATGTTAGTCATTGTTTATGCCATTAACAAGTTTAAGCATTACATCACTGGGTATCTAGTCTTTATCCACACAAACCACACTGCAATAAGGTAAATGAACAAACCTATGGTTGGAGGTAGACTAGTCAGATGGCTTCAATTACTATAGGATTTTGATATAACCATAGTGGATAATCTTGGGAAGGCTAATGTAGTGGCAAATTTTCTATCCAGATTTCCAACACAACTAGCAGAAGGTGTTATGGATGAATCTTTTCCATATGAGAATTTTTTTGCTTGGTAATCACAACTTGGTTTTTGATATTACAAATTACTTAGTGGCAGGGCATATACCAACACATTTCTCTCCTAGATAAAAGAGGAAGATGGTACATAAAAGCTTTCCATATTCTTGGGTAGTTGGTTACCTGTTCTATATAGATCCATATAATATTATGAGGAGATGTATAAGAGAGGATGAGGTCTTTGAAATCTTAAAAGCTTGTCATGATGAGCCCTATGGGGGTCATTTTGAAACCAAAAAGATTGCACTCAAGATCCTGACAACTGGCTACTATTGGCCAAATATTCATAAGGATTCAGTAAAGTATACAAAGAGCTATGACATATGTCAGAGAATGGGAAAACCAACAAGGACAAATGAGATTCCTTTTCTGCCATAGTTGGCACTAGCACCATTTGATAAATGGAGGCTCGACTTCATTGGCCCCATTTCACCGACATCTAATAACAAAGAGTATATTTTAGTTTTCATAGATTATCTAAAAAAAGTGGGTTGAAGTCAAGGCATTACAATTTGCATGAGATGGAAATGTAGCTAAGTTCTTGTATGAAGACATCTTTACCAGATATGGAGTACCTAGAGAAATTGTAACTAGTCAAGGTACCCAATTCACTTTTGAACTCATTTCTAAATTGGTTAAAGAATATAAAATTAGGCATAAAAAATCAACACCTTATCACCCCCAAGCCAATGGGCAAGTGGAGGTTACAAGAAGAGAGATTGAGAATATTCTGACCAAAACAGTGCAAATTCATATGAAAGACTAGGAAACCAAATTACCTGAGGCAGTATGGGCCTATAGAATAACATGGAAAACAACTATAGGTGCAGACACATAAAAATGTCCTCTTACAACACCTTCTCACAAAATTATATCATTTAGACATCTTGTAGCATGTTTTTCCCTAGGTACCCATATCATCATCTAATTAGTTAAATAAATCTTATTTATTTGACTAATTTCATTTATTTCCTTTCTATTCATAATCCCTTCTTTCTTCTAATGTTCCATTTCTATTTGTAATCCCTTCTTTCTTCTAATAATTAATTAAATCATAAATCCAACATTAATTAAATAAAAAATATATTTATTTAATTAATTAAATCCTAAAAACATCTTCTTGCTTTCTTTCCAAAATTGGAACTATGTGTATCTAATTAATTAATTTAATAAAATAATTCATCAATTATCCCTCTCATCTTTTTTAGGATTTATTTCCTTTAAAATAGAAAATAAAATCTTTCTATCTTTTTAAATCTTATCTTGTCAAATAAAGCAAAAATCAAATCCTTATCAAATCTTATCTCCAAAATCAAATCTTCTTCCCTCTACATCAAAACTCTATAAATATGGCCTCTCACAAGCCATTTGGGGGGATCTTCTTCTAATATCCACACTCTGCAAAAATTTCCTCCAATCTTCTCATCTATCTATCTATTTTCCATCTATCATCTACATCTTATTGTTATGCTGTGAAAATGAGCAACCAACATTCCTCCATCAACAATCCTTCAAAATCTTGCATTCTCATGTGAGGTTGAGAAGAGCAATGGAGATAAATTGAGTATAATATGGAGATTTGTTTGTGTCTGTGTTTATTATTTTGATTTCCATGTTGTCTTTTGTTTCATTATGCTTGTTAGGGTTTCATTATAAGTTGTTTATGCATTTGCCCTAAATTTTTACCCTAACTACATTGGTGAACCTGATGTGAACATTTTGGTGCCCACCATTTGAAGCTTATGACTTGCAAAGATAGCATACATTTGATTTTCATTTAGTCTTGTTATTTACATTTTATTTGTATGTTATAAGTTTGATACAAGGACGAACACCATCTTATTCTAAGCACGTTGCCTCTATTGAAGCTGATCCATAATGATCACCAAGTAGATCCACCTGTATATTTTGTCATTCTTTGCAATGGTTGCATGTCACTTATTTGTCCTAGGCTATGAAGCTTTGTCCAAGGCCGTGTAGCCTTGAAAGAAGTCATTTGTTCTAGAAGGAGCCTTGTCAACTATTCCTCTATACAAATTAGTTGGCCTATTCACTCTCGTGTCTTATCTTTTATTGGTTATTTGTATATCTCTGATTTGTTATCATATTATATGTACGACCCGAGCTACCCAATATAACAGCTGTTCATCATTTCCAAAAGTGAAAGTTGTAGATTCAAATCTGAAGAGGTTGGCATTGCCATAGTTTCCTTGGTTGATTTCTTTTCTCTTGCAGGGTCGATTTCTTTTCTAACAGGCTGTGACTCCATAATAAAGGAAATAGGAGCCACCTCCATTCTTCTCTGCCATCTCACTCACTCTATTTTAGCTTTCTCCCATTAGATTGTTCATTTGAGCTACATATCTACTATTTGCTACATTCCAACACATTATTGTTTCTAATACTTAATTTAAGCATGAATATTGTAGGTTTCCAAATGTAAAAGGTGTGTTGGATTTAAGCGTTTCTAAGGCCTTTTCAAGAAATCCATTTTTCTTCTTTGTGCCCAAATCACAAACCATTCCCTTTCCTATTCAATTTCCTTGATCTGTCAGTACGCTATTGTCGTGTTTGTTGTACACAAACCTCTTTTTTTTCCCACCTCATCTTTATTTATGTGACCTCTAAGACCACACTCTATGCATTAGTTTTTTGTTTGCATTATCATCAGCTCATTGTGCTTCATTCTAACAGAATTTTATTCACAAAACTCACAAAATCCTCAATATTGGATAGAGAATCTAGTCATCAATACACTTTCTAGTTCCATCTTTTACTTGTGGTTGGATGCCTACTCGCTAAAGCCTAAACTGCAAATCTTACTATTTTCTTTAAATCAGTGCATGTGACCAGGCACATTAAACCACCAGTGGTTAAGTGTTAACAACCAGGGTCTATCTTTCCTTCTATATGCCATAAGGGAGGAATTTTTTTCTTTTTTTTTATCATAACTTGGTCATACGGGCTCAAAATCACACAAATGAGGACTCATAAGAAAGTTGACAAGACAAGCTTCATAGTTGTGCAAATTTTATTAGGTGAATATGTCACTTTCTAGCCTTTTTTGGTAGTCAAAGTCAAACTTGTATTTAAACTTCAAACGAGCATATCTTGAGAAAAATTCATCCAATTTTTACAATTTTTTTTAAAAGTGCATGAAATCTTCTAAATTTTCTATTTATGCAATCCATTAGATTTTATTAGACTTCATCTTTTTCATATCATGCTTTTCTATGCAATTTTATTTGTTTTCTTTTTGATTTGGTGGCTTGTAGGTGCATCAAATGAGCTAGAGTAGCGTTTGGATCAATCACACATCAACTTGGAAGGTGAAAAATAATTAGGTGCAATTGTTTCATCTTTTATCTCTTAATCATTATTTTCAAACACATTTAGATTTTGGGCTTAAAACAAATCTTGTCTTCAATCACATATTAAAAATTAGGCCCAAAATTAACCATTGTATTCCTACACATTTGGCTTAGGGATCTAAAAAGAATAAGTGCTTGAACTGTTTTACACACATTTCAATTTTCTAAAGGGAAATTAACAATTGTGAGTGTGAATCAAGTGCATGTGTGATAAAAAACACCTCACTTGGTTTGCTTTTGTCATACCTTTCTTAGGAGGCCTTCTTGGAGAACACACCACTCCAAGGGATGACCTCAATTGAGAGGTGAATCAAAAGACACCCTCCTTTGGGAGTTGAAATCTTGTCACTCTTGGCTAAGCCCCAAAGAACTTTATACCTTTGGGAAGTGAAGGTGAAGGGTGGGTTACCCCTTTCTCCTGGCTGTGTGGTGGGATTTTTCTTTCAAATCATCCCTATTCAACCTTGTGCATCCTAGCTTAAGACCTAATTGGCCATGCCCATTTGACTAGTTATAGGACTTGTTGATGTGTCTTCTTCAAGTGCATGCTTAATCATCACATTCATAATTTAAAATTCAAAATTTCTTAATTGTCTTTCATGTGTGATTCATGTGTGTACATGCGTAATCATTTGTTTTCAAATTACCATATAAAGCTATAAACACCAACACATAAACGTAACATTCTAATCATCCTAATCATCCTCTTTCTAATCACATTCTAATCAATTGCATCCTAATCAATCCAAGTCATCCAATCTAATCATTCTACATCATCATCATCACCTTAATCCTAGTCAAGCACTTGATAAAATGTTCCTAATCCTTAACAATCCTAGTCACATGCCCAAGGTCATACTTCAAGGATCCCCTTCACCTAATCATGAAGATAATCCAAAACCATATATCCTTTGAGGTAGGTCAAACTTTTCTCCTAGTGATGATGAGAACTTTGTAGAAATCTTGGGTCATCTTAATGATACTATTGACAAGGGAAATGCCACCTTAAGTTTGGAATCATACACCACTCCATCTACTAGTCCTCCATCACCATCAAATAAAATGATTATCTCAAAGCATACTAGTCCTACACCAACACCACCATCCAACTTCCCAAGCTCTAATCCATCAACCAAATAATCCTTTGATGATTTTCTCCAAAGACTACTAACACAGAATAGACCATCCCCATGTCAAGCACCCATTAATGAGCTTACTAAAGAACCTTTGAATGCCATGCCTATTCCTCCAACTTCATCATGTGGTCCAAAACCCATTGATCTTATATGTCTAAGTCAAATTACATCATTCCCTCATGTTTTTTATCACAAAGAGCATACAAAGCCTCTTCTAGAGCCTTCCACTTCCATTTCCACTCAAATCCAAGAGCTATGTCAATAGCATTATCCTAAGCATGAGGAAATATTAACCTCTCATTCTAATCAAAATATAGGCCCTTCTAATGATACCACCCATAACATACTTGGTCCTATTCATGATCAAGCTTCCCTTTATGATCTAGATCCTACCTATGATCAAGAAGGCCATGATGATCCTCTTAGCCAACTTTATGCAATCCATGTTCATGAGCCTATCACTTCACCTATCCATGAGCAAGAAACCTCCATTGATCCTATACACCCCCTACCTATTCCTATCCATGATCCTGCATTATCCACTTGTCATGCTAAGACACATGCCTCCCAAGCAAATGTAGAGTATCAAATCAATAGTGTGGATCTAAATTAACATAATCAATATCCTAATGATCCTTCCACATCCACTATCAACTCCATTTAAAATCCACCAACATGTCCTATTGGTCTATCCACCTTCATTTATGAATGTTCCTCCTTAGGACAATAACAATCTTTATCCACTTCACCTTCTTCATCTAATAATGAACTCAAGTCTAGTGTCCAAAACACACCTAGTCCCATTGTCCATTACATGCTTCAGAACATGAGCTATCAAGGTAAAGGCTTAGGCCTTTATGAACAAGGTATTTTGGAGCCAATCCATGTCAAGGTCCCTCCACGCTCTTATAGCCTTGGATATACACCCCAAGGACACCAATATCAAGATGTTGGTACTTCCTCTATGCATCTTAATTCCACCTCCTTCCATCATAAGCCCTATCATACACCCAAAATAGATGTCGTCATTCCACTTCCATCATCCTACAAATCACAAAAGCATGTGACCGTAGACTTTCCACCATATACTCTACCACCATTGCTTCCAACTCCTAATATCCCTTCATCTAATCTACCTCCACTACTCCCAACACCTAATATCCCTATCCTCCAATCCCCTTATCCATGTATCCATAAATATTCTAAAAAATTCTAATCATGACCAACAAATGCACACATTGTCTAAACATAAAGCTTCCACTCATTTCACCAAACCTAAGGGATTCCAAAATAAAAATTTGGATGCTTCTACACATAAAGTTAACAATTCTAAAGGTCCTAATTCCTTATGATACAATTGCAAAAAGTCAAACCCAAGTACATCTAAAAAGCTATATAAGCCCATACCTCCAAAAGAAAAGGCCAAAACTAAAATGGTTTGGGTCCCTAAGAAAAAGGAAAGCAAGTCAAATGAGGCATCTACATCTCAAAAATCCCAACCATCCACTTCCACCTCACATTCTCATTCCATTCAAAATTCTCAAATTCCTAAATCCCACAAGCAAAATAAAACTCATAAAAATACTAAGTCTATGTGGGTACCTAAAGCATTGCATCAACCATCTCCTAAGAAAACATTTCCATTGCTTCCTACACCACCTTTCTATCAAAAACTTCAATGTTTAACATGGTGTGTGCAACTGTTGGTCATGATTCCATTCCCACATACCTCCATCTCCCCATCCTTCATCCATTATCCTACATATCTTCACCATAATCTTCCTATGGTCCATGCTTTTGGATAAGTCTTTAATCCATCCCTTTGTTTAAGTCCTCCCTAATCCACATCATAATCCATTATCTACCTAATCCATCTCCCTCTCATGCATCCCCCTACCAACATTTGTGAGTATCGTGACATTTGACATGGTCCATGCGACAACATCCATCTAGTGGGACTATCACCTTTCATGGAACTAGACACTTGAGTCCCTCCTATCCTTCTCCTAATAAAAAGAAAAGAAAAGAAAATTAAATAGAAATCCCTTCGACCAATAGTGAAAACCTGGTAAATAGGCACCCTGGATAAGTACCATGATGAAAACTTGAAAAATAGGTGTCATGTGTAGATTGATCTTCTATGGACCACTTACACTTGGGGGAGCTTTGTCTCATCCACACTATCTATCCTATCATGTCACTTCTTATCATATCATTTCCATCTTACCTGCCATCTTTAGCCATCATACATAGCTATCATATTGAGTCCACTTATCCACCCTTCTCCTTTCGATCTTGATGAAGGCATAGGGGAAAAATGTTGAAACATGCTTTGGATATCTTTTGATATACCCCATCCTTCCAAATAAGCCTAACATTATCTTATTGTCATAAAAATCCTAAGTATTATACCTAGAATGGGGCATGTTATTCCTATGTGACATAGTCTTTGGAGATCACATCCTTTCTCTCTTATGATGCATAGATCCATTCCATTCACTATGACCTATCCTTTTTATCCATCCATCTATCATGAGATTTTTATCCCTTATCCTATCACCCACCCTTTCATCCATCAATCCCATCTATCTCCTTCACCTAGACTTGGTTTTTCCTTGTCATTGGTATCTAGCACGAAGGCTACCCAAATTGTCATCCATTGACATCTCAAAACATTTAAAAAAATCCAAAAAAATAAAGCATTTAAAAAAAATCCAAAAAAATCAAAGCATTTCAAAAATCCAAAAAAAAAATCAAAACATTTCAAAAATACAAAAGAAATCAAAATATCCCCAAAAATTAAAAAATAAAATGGAAAAGGTTATGAAAAAAGACAAAAAAAAATCAAATAACCAACAAAAATCCAAGCAATAAAATCAAACCAAATTACCTATTCCAATCAATTCAACACATCAATTCAACTCCTTCAAATCAACTTCTTCATCAAATTATCCAATCACATCACTTCTAATAAAATTCATTCTTCTAATCAATCACATCACTTGTTCTAATCAAACCCATTCTTCTAATCAATCTAATCATTTCCATCAAATCAAATCATTTCTTCATCAATCCAATCAATCAAAATCATTCCAAGAAAATCAATTCCTCAATTCAATTAATCAATCATCATCCAAATCTTCAAATAAATCATCTTCAATCATTCCAAGAAATAATCCAAATACAAGTAAATCCTTAATCCATACCAATCAAGCTGATCAAACAAGTCAAATTATCCAATCACATCCTTTGGTCTTGATCCTAATCTTGTTGTAAACCCAATCAATTAATCAATCATCCCTGTCTTGATCTAGGGATATATCGTTCCCTGCAATGACAACACTATCATCATCATCGATCAATCAATTAATCAATGGTTTATAGCTTGACATGGGCAATACCTTGTTTACTTTTGTATCATTTGTGCATGCTCTCTTACTTGCTTGCTTGTGTGTGTTATCATTTTTATCTTGCATTTGCATCAAATCTACATCACTCCTAGCTAATATTCATATCTTGTATCAAGACAAGGTTGTATTACTCTGGGGCACGAGACACACTAAACCTTGGTGTATAATGTCTAGTGCTACATCAAACATATGATTGCTCATTTTATTACAGAATAACGTGTCATTCCTCTCTTTCATTCACTTTCTATCTCGTATCATTCATCTTATCCCTCCTTTATTGTTTCATTCATTTCGAGAGCATACCCGTGTTTGTTCAACCCGCCTATCCTCTCGAGGGGGCATCATCATCCCATCAATATCATATCCTTACATCATCATCTCATCATCATATCCTTACATCATCATTTCCATCATCATATCTCTACATCATCATTATCCTATCTTTCCTTCATCATCCATTTTCTTTTACTCGTACCTTAGCTTCTTTTAAATGATGTTACTTGACACAAATCTTATCATCTCAAACATCATCTCAAAGAGGGGCAAAATGTAGACACATAAAAAATGTCCTCTTACAACACCTTGTCACAACATTACATCATTTAGACATATTGTAGCATGTTTTGCCCTAGGTAACCATGTCATCATCTAATTAGTTAAATAAATCTTATGTATTCCCTTTCTATTCATAATCCCTTCTTTCTTCTAATGTTCCCTCTCTATTCATAATCCCTTCTTTCTTCTAATGTTAATTAAAGAATTTATATTATTTAATTAATTAAATCATAAATCCAACATTAATTAAATAAATCAAATATTTATTTAATTAATAAAATCCTAAAAATATCTTCTTGCTTTCTTGCCAAATTTGGAACTCATGTGTATCTAATTATTGTAAATTCACTAAATATTGTATCTTTGAGGTTATAATGAATGTGAGATATTGTTGATCAATATTTGTAATGTAAATTGATGCTTAAAGTTAGTGTTATATTCAATGAGAGTTGACAAAATCTACCACAAGAAAACATGAATGATTGAGAGTGTGTAGGACTACATTTATGGTATAAGTTTTTCACATTCCATATTGTATTTACAAGAATGTTGTCGGTAGAAACTGTGTTTTTTGTGAATCTAGAAAATGTATTTACAAGATTCACAAAAACACACATAGTTTCTACTAGAAGCATTCTTGTAACTACATTTATGGTTGATTTTTTGCATAATGTGACATCATCTTTTAATCTTATATATGAAAATCTATATAAACGTTTAAGGACAATGAAATAGTAGGATGTCTACTATTCAAAGGATTGATTTTAAGTTTTTTTTTTTGTTTTCATGTAATAGACCCTTGAGAGATCTATTTGTTCTTCCCATAGTGAAATCTCAACATTTGAGTATTGATTTTTTTCTTTCACTACAAGATGGTCTAACTTGTTTAAGTTTAATATTTCCTTATTAAAAAAACCTTTGGGAGATATGTGATAATTAATTACCTTCTAGTCGTCACTTTGTCATTCCCATTTGTGATCTGGGTCAACCGTCACCTAACAAAGACATTCTTATGTATATTGAGGCATTCTAAGGGAGATAAAATGGTAGGGTGATCCTCTTCAAATATTAAGGATGAGCAACTACCTCACATGGTGCTCTTGTGCATTAACTAATCCAAGCCTCACATTTTCCTAGCTATGTTGCTTGGTGTGGTGATCAAAGGGTTTGTATGGAATCAACTATTAACACTTACAAGAAAGGGGAATTGGTAGATGAACTCTAATTATGATTTTTGTCAAAGTTATGATAGTCAAGCATGCCAGCTTCATTGAAATCAATTAAAAAACCTTGTTAGAGATGAGATAGGAGTTTCTACTTTCTCGGATTATCTACATTCAATCCATATAGTTGATCAAGTGGAGTTTCAATATATCAATCTATTAATGTCAATGATGTAAGGGTCATCCCACAATAATGGGTTACACATTTTGGCAAACTTGACATTGAAATCAACATTTTGAACAAAATCTCCACTTTTCGACACCTGTAGTAGTTAAACTATTACAAATTTGAAGATGATGCAAATTAGTCATTTTTGAGATCTTGTTTGTAGATTTTAAATGTATTTTTAAAAAAAATTGTAATTTTTTTAGTCTCCTTTGATAACTAGTTTTTAATAGCAAACAACATTTTTAAAAAGTGATGTGTACTTTATTCAACATATATTTTTTCCTACAAAGGATAAAATTTTGATTATTTTGAATTTAGGTTGGTAACACTTATATCTAATGCTTACATTTTGTTTCATAATGTTTTATTGAATATTTGTGAACTAATAAAACCCAAGTAACCATTCTCTAATGAAAGAGGATAATGTTGCTTTAGTTACTATTTCTTATGTTTTGAACTTACATTAATTTATTCTTAGCATGTGTTTAAAGAATGACCTGCACACTTAAATAAAATGCATGCAACAATCTCACCACAAATATTGCATCATAATGGAGTAAGACAAGATTAAGTGGAATTCATGAATAGAATGGCTATGCGCCTGACAATTATAGCCTTGTGTGGTAGTAGATCTAAGCTCTTAAGTGTAGAGATGTATGAAACAAGCATTAGTGTGTTGAAGGATACATGCTCTATCAACTATTACTAACAAAGAATGGTGCCTAAAAAATAACTTCCCTACACATGATTTGCATTTGTCACCTTGACCTCTCATAAAGCAATTGCACAAACAAATATATTATGTAAGTAGAAATGGTTTGTCATGGTTTTCATCACTAACTAAATTTTTGTATGTAAATAATGATTAATCAATGGATAAAATCATTAATGAATACTATTTGAGACATTTATATCACCTTTACAACTTTAATCAACTATACTAGAAAATCTTAGGATGTGAAGCAAGTTGTTTAGTTCTAGAGAATGAAGTAACAATATAAGTCAACAAATGAAAGCCCTAGGGATTAAATTATCAAATAAGGTGTTTCATCAATTGGTGAAGCAACAAATAAAAGAAGTCATTTTGTTACCTTGCAATAGTGGGAAATAGAAAACATTAGAGCCTCACAATAATACAATGTTAGTAGATATGACACATGCTTTGACAAAAATGTGCAAAATTAAGAGGATTGCTTTATCTACAACGGATAACATATATAATAAATATAATATTTGTTGAATCATGCTACTCTACTCAACATCTTTATCTCATTTTTTTCGTTTTGTTTTTTGTCTTAGTTTGTTGCCTCAATTTCTTATGCTTAGAAATTGTTCTCTTTGTATAATATTTTAATCCTTATTATCTTATTTATGTTGAATAGTTAAAAATATTAAATAATTAATAATTTATTTAAATAATAAATTCTTAATATCTTAACTAAGAAAGTTTTAGTACTGACTTGTTATGTGTATAATTCTATTCATTTTTCTATATATAGATGGATGTGATTTTCTCTCCATTAATTTTGACTTATCCTTAATTAAATTACACAAAAAAACTCAAATATGAAATGATTAAAATAGAACAATGAATCTTTTAAGCTTAAGAGAAAGTTAAAAACTTATGAAATTAGAAAAGGAAAAGTGATAAATATGATTAATTTTCTTTCCTAATGAATTAAAATTTAAAATCATTGACTAAACTGACATAAAGTATTTCACTTTACTTAAATAATCAAAAAAAATTAAATGATATTAAGATCCACAAGAGTATACCCCTTCAGCATATTCAGGCTTTTAATGAATTAACCAGCTTAACCAGCTGTTTGCTCATGAAGCAAAGAAAAAAGTAAGCGATGGATGGGGTGAGAGAGGCTCGAACTCTCGACCTCAGGATTCCTCAGAGTAGCTATGAGACCTACGCGCTAGCCAACTGCGCCACCACCCCATGTTGAACAGCATGTCTGAGCTTACAATATTCTCAAATATGAATCTCCATGGGTACAGCTGTGACCCAACCTTACATAAAATATTGCTTATCTACGACCTCTTAGAAATAGACGAAGCTTCCACTTTCAAAAACATCGACTCAGGATGCCATATCCGATATTATTTATCGTAGCCAAAATCTGATCATGGGACCTCTGGGTTTTGGCCCTACCACACTTCTATTTTGAGACGTTTACTTCTCTCATCTAAATCTCTCCAGCGGAAAAGAATTTATCTCTATCTCCAAAATTATAAGAAAATTCCAGTCAGGTCCAAATATCTCTCTGCCATGGGATTTGTCTAAGCCCAGGTTTAAATTGAAGACCTTTAGTGTGTGAGACTAATGCGATAACTAACTAACTACACCACCCAAGCTTGTTGGAGGCACATAAACAAACACTGTTTGCAAAATCAAACAAATATCGCAAACAGAGAAAGCTGAATTAAATCGCAGTAGTTAAAATCGGGGTATGCCCTCATATTAGCTGATGAGATTTTGTTAAGGTATTAAATAGTCCCATCCTTGGAATGTGTATTGAACAACAATTCAGTCAATAAATAAATTTACTTGCAAAACTTATTCATGTGGGAGCGTTTGTAGTCCAACGGTTAGGATAATTGCCTTCCAAGCAATAGACCCGGGTTCGACTCCCGGCAAACGCATCTTCCCCGACAAATACATTTTCTAAAATGGCTTCACAGCACTGTTAACACATTTTCTATCCCACAAATTGTGTATTTATTTGGTACTTATTGATGTGTATGTATTTGATCCTTCCTACGATCAACTTTATGGTGGCCACTACTTTCACAAAACTGATGTGTTCCACTGCGGTACATTTAACATGCCTCACAATAATTTCCATGGACTAGCAACTATGCAACGATGTTAGTTCCTTCATGCTATATCTATATTTTAGAATGATTCTATGTGCTATTGTAACCCACATTACAAGGTATGTGAAAGATATCACAATTCGTTATACAACAATTGTTTTTCTTATGCATTTGATGATTTTTCATACATAATTATAATGCTGGCAGTTGATTTGAAAAATGACTCTTCATGATAAGTCACAAGAGTGCAAAACACAACATGAATGCAATCATTATGATGATCTTACTTGTCCCTATGATCATCTATGATAAGAAAAGCACCCAACTTACTTTTCATACAAGTGGTATTAGTTCCTTTTCCTTGTAATATTCATCTAAGTTACTACTATTATGAACAAAGTGGAAATGAAAATATCAATTATTTGTTTAATCCAATTTATATCCACTTGATTTAAGGGAAGATTCACCCTTTAGAAATGATAAGAGGAAGCATGCTCGGTGAAAGGTATTTATTCTCAAGGGACTTAACATTTGAGAGGGAGAAGAAGAGGGGGAGAGGGAGAGATAGCTCAATATATAGAGAGAGAGAGAGGAGAATATATAGATAGAGGGAGATATAGAATGATAGAGAGAGATAGAGAGAAAGATAGAGAGATAGGGATATATAGAAGTGGAGAAATATATGGATAAAAAGGGATATTGAGAGGAGTACGAGGAATATAAAGAGAGAAATAGAGAGATAGATGTATAACGCAGGAGAGATGGAGTGAATATGAGGGAGGTAGAAGTAGTGAGATATATAGAGAGGGGGGGAAGTTTGAGAGGAAAGGAGGTGGAAAAGATGAGTAATAGAGAGAGATGGAGAGGGAGAGAGATAGATAAAGATATTAAGGAGGGAGAAACAGGGAGTGTGTGTAAGTGATATATAAGTAGATAGAGAGGGAGGGAGAGAAATAGAGAGATGAGAGAGAAGTATATATATTTATATATATAGAGAGAGAGAGATAGGAAGAGGGAGGGAGAGGGAGAGATAGGGGAAGAGGGAGAGAGTGAGAGTGAGGGAGAGGGAGAGATAGGGGTAGAAAGAGGGAGAGATAGGGCTAGAAAGAGGGAGAGATAGAGAAGTAGAGAGATATATAAAGAGGGAGTGATATGGAGAGATGGAGAGAGAGGGAGAGAAAGAGGGAGAGATAAATAGATAGATATAAAGTCTGGGAAAGATAGAGAGGGTAAGAGGGAGAGGGATATATGGAGATGGAGAGGAAGAGGGACAGTGAGAGATAAAGAGAGAGACATGAGAGGGATAGAGAGACGGGGAGATAAATATAGGGGAAGAGATTGAAGGAGAGATGAAGATGGAGAGGGAGAGATTAAGCTAAAACTAAAATGGGCATATTTCACATGAGCCAATATAATTTTATGCACTGAATAACAATACTTTTATATATTTTCATTAAATAAAAATTACATATACATAAGAGTTATATTTCCTATATTATATAGAACCTTCTATAAAAAAACCTTCATATATTGAGTTGTGTTAACAACTCAAACAAAAAAATCACATCCAAAAAACAAATTACTGTATAGGAGCTAATTTTCACCCCTTGTGTAAATTCCCCTTTTGCATACCCTCACCTTAGAAAATCAATCCGGAAAGCGAAATTCCACATCACCCACCTGCCTTCCATTCACTTCACGCATGTTTTGTGTGTCGGTAGGGGAATTTTCATCAAGGATGCGATTACAGCGCGCGGATGTCTGCGCGACGCTCTGTCGTCCTTGACAGATTCCTGCCTCTGGAGTTCATAGGGACGTTACACTCCTCATTGGAGATGAATTGTAACGCCTCTGTGTGACCAACCGACCTAAAAATGGCTTATTTCCCCATCATTTTGATCTTCAAAGGCATTCATTTCACAGTCAGTTCATCCTTTTCACATCCTTGAGCATTTTCATTTCATCTTTCACATCTTCTCAGAATTCTAGCAACTTTCACAACTCCATTAAGCATTACAACAGCTTGTTACTTTATTCATTCCATCTTTGTACATGTGGTGATACCATAGAAGCTGTGAGTTTGGAGTCTTGCTAGACCTCCCTTCGTCACTATTGTGGCCATGCTGACTTTTCCAAGCTCGTTGCTTGCATTCTCCCTTCTTTGGCCTTGAGAGCCTTTGGGTGGAGGTGGTAACATTTCACTTTTCCTTTTGTGGTTTGATAAAGTAGTGTAAAATTATTTTGTAGTGTTCAATCTCTTTTCTTCTTTCCTTTATCTTACTTTCTACTTCGTAGATTTCTAGCTGTCCATGGAGGTGGAAACACCAAAGTGGGGGTTTGACTGAGGCAAACCCCTATACAGCCCCAATATTTTCCCCCTCTTGCTTGTGTGTAGGTGAACGTGTGCGTGGAGCTCACTGGCTAATTGGCGCTTTAGTGAGTTGATATTCACCACCCTTGTTTTTATCTACTTTATCATTTTTGCATTTACTTTTCACACTTCATAATTATGTTCATTTCATTAAAGTTAGCTAGGCAATTTAGGAAGTTTCTGGTGTTTTTACTACATTTTACGTTTTCTGGCCGTATGGACGCTAGTTCACCAGAGAGATGTCAGCGCATCATGCTGTTGTCCCAAACCCGCATTGTCGTCCTTAGACAGAGAGTTGTCTGAGGTGCAATTTAAACTCCAAAAATTGGTTCGTCTAGCCCAAATTAGATTTTCGAATCTGCAGAGCGACAAGAGCACTTTAGAATGCTATTCATTCTTGATTCTCACCCCAAAACATATGTTAGCTTTCAAGGTAAGTTATGGTAGCTCTCCATTCTCGGATCTCTGCAACCTAGAGCCTTGGTGTGGTTTGTCTCCCTCTCGTACATTTTTGGTGAACCCGACGTGAACCATTTTGGTTTCGTTTAGCAGTATTGAAGGGTCCTTTCCTCGTATCCTAGGAGCGTTGTAGGTGTGAGTGTTGTGAGGCATTTCGCCTTCCAACCCAACCTGTAACCCCTAGTAGGCATAGTTGGAAGGTTTTGTAGGCATTGCAGAATGAAGCCTTAGTTGGGTCATTGTCCAATTGTGAACCTTTTGGGGGGCTTTATGAGAGTATTGCTTAGTGTACGTGATGGCCTCCTTTTTGCCTCTGCCTATCCCCTCTCTGTAGCCTGCGAGTAGTGCTCCTAGTATAACTTTCACCTCGCTGTACCTGTCAATGGGTTTCAATAGAGAGCCATCTCCTCTTTATATCCCCATGCAAATCAACAAAAACACTGTGAGAGGTGTTCTTGTTTACCTAACGTGTCGAGTGAATGTGATAATTGAGGAGATTATGTTGACCAATTTCATGCATAAAGATGGGTACGACGCACTTGAAAGTACCATCCATACACATAATGGAATTTCTGTACCTCCCCTTGGTAGCATCACCTTGTCAATCCTTGTTGGACCTAAGTTAGTGAACATGTTTTTTGACATAATCCCGAGGTCTGAACTCTTCAGAGTGACTAGGTATCCCCTGGTTGATCGCTATGAATGTAGTTCTAGTGTAGGGTCACTAGGACCTTATTTTGCATATTTTGTGTAATTTTGGTTTTAGGTTGTTTGGAGTGTTTAGGAGTGTTTAATAGTTTCCTAAGGTCATTTATGACCATTTGTAATCATGTAATCCACCTTGGAGTACTTAGAGGTTCATTGAGTTAAAGTTGTTAAAAGTTGCCAAATGTGCAAAAAAAATTGTCATGCAACTTTTAGAAAGTGTCAAAAAATCGAGAAATCATTGGAATGTTACAAACAAGAAAGAAAAAATGTTACAAAATGGTTGGTGATGCATGAATACATCATCTATGTTCAAATATAAGGAAATTCAGTTGTTTTTTTGAAGATCGACGAATCTAAGCAAGTTTTTAGTGTGATTTTCCAATGTTGCAGACATTTTTGTCTCTTTGTATGGCCTGTACGACCCTTGTTTTGATCTGAATTCAACTGGATAGGATAGTAGTGTGAATATTCTTCATTTTAATCTTTGTGGCACTAAATTTGATTAGGTATTTTGAAAGATATTGAAGTTTTTCTGAAAATGGTCAAAACCCTATTTAGGGTAACCCGAGAAGAAGAAAAAAGATGTAGCTTGGTTTTCCCACTGTGAAAATCCACCAAAATGGGTGGGAAAATCTATATTTATGTTCTCTACCATATGCCAAGTTTGCAAGTGTTGGTTTTGAGATTTGCACATGTTGTAGATGGATAGAAAGTCTGAAAACTATATGTTTCAGATTGTGAAGCAGTGTAGCAAGGAAGAATCTATGATTTATGGTTTGATTCTTGTGTGAGGACTTTTGTTGGTGATGAAGAATGTTGTAAGGGGTCTGTATAGACCATTGATAGCAATTTTATACCTTTCTCTTGTGTTGGGTGAGTGTTTAGGTAAGTAGACATGCTTTGGGGCAACAATGGCAGGTGATAGAATGTGATACTTCCAATTCCGAGTCTTGAGACTTTGAGAAGCCTATTCTTGGATTAGATTAAGCTTGAAACAATCTCAATTAATTCTATGTATGATATTCCTTGTTTGTTATGGTGATTGGTAGTTGCATGTTGAGCACAAGCCATAGTTAAGGTGTCAACATTGAGTAATGTTATATGGAGTCAACTAGGGTGTCAAAAGTGTTATTGTCCCACTGTTTTATGTTGTTCCTCCCTTCCTAAATCTGTTTCTCAGTATTGGTTGTCCAATAGTTCAAATGGTCAATAGGGAAAAAGGTGTGTATGGGGGCTTATTCTTTGGTTTCAATGAAATTCTTCAAGGTGGTGGATTAGGCCAATCAAGTTCTATTGAATCTTGTACTTCCTCTGCATCAAATTGGTATCAAAGTAGGGAAGGTTAGTAAGAGAGTGTAAGCAAATTTATTTGAAGTCAAACCAAAATGGCCCCTAAAGTGAATATGGAAATAATAATTAGAGAGGTGAGAGACTCTCTTTCCCCAGAATTGAGAGCCATAAAGGAAAGCCTTGATGCAAGACTCACATCAGCTGAGACTAACCATAAAAGAGTAGTGGTCATAGGAGATTTGAGTGACCAAGAAGAAGAAAAGAAAGGGGGTGAAGAAGAAGAAGAAGAGGAAGTGGATGTTAAAGAGAAGAGGTTGGAGAGATTGCTAAAGGAAATTAAGAAAGATGGTTCCAAGGTAAAAACAGAGCTTCCAATATATTCAAGGAGTCTGAATGGAGAATAACTCCTAGATTAGATAGGAGAACTAGACAAGTATTTTGAGCTTGAAGAGATACCCAAGGGGAAGCAAGTAAAATAAGCAAGAACAAAGTTAAAAGGGCATACAATTCTTTGGTGAGACTATGTACAAGAAGAGAGGAAAAAGAAAGGTAAAGCAAATATCATATCTTGGGATAGAATGGTTGCAAAACTGAAAGGTCAATTTCTACCCAGTGATTATGCCATCTAGTTAAAAAGGAGGTTGCAAAATTTGAAGCAAAAGGACATGGATGTGAAGTCCTATACAAAAGAGTTATAGAAACTGGGCCTAAGATCAGGTCACATGGAAGAAGATGCTGAGAAAGTTGCAAGGTACTTGAATGGGCTAAAGTATAGCCTACAAGATGAACTCGGTCTGACAAGTCCAAGCATAGTAGAAGAGTGCTATCAGTTGGCCATAAAGGATGAAGACAAGTTGAAAAGGAGACAAGAAAAGAAAAGTAGAGGTAGAGGAAGGAAAAATTTCAGAGGAAGAGGGACTTTTGTTGGTAGAGGATAGTCACAAAGGTTTCAAGGAGAAACAAGTAACTCACAAGAACAAACATTAGATTCAGGGGGCAAATTTAGAGGAAGAAGACCAAATTTCAGAAGCAAATTTAGCAATAGAGGAGGCTCAAGTGGATTTACTGGAAAGTGTTATAAATGCAATAAATTTGTAGGCCACCAAACATGGCAGTGCACTGAGGAGCAACCATCTACTTCTTATAAAAGTGAGAGAAGAAATTAGATTGCACAAGGTGGAGATGATGTTGAAAGTGTTAACTCACCTTCACAAAATGTAGAACCAGAGGTTGGAGAGTCCCTATTGATGAGAAGAACCTTGATTAAAGTTCCTATGGAGAAAGAACCATTGCAAAGAAAGTCACTTTTCAAGACTACATGCAAAAGCCAAGGTAAATGTTGTAGAGTTGTTGTTGATTTTGGAAGTACTGATAATTTGGTTTTAGTTGAAATGGTAGAGAAGTTAAAGTTGCAAAAGTTGCCTCATGCCACTCCATACAAGGTTTCTTGGTTAAAAAAAGGGCAGAAAGTATTGGTGAATGAACAAACTTGGGTAGAATTCCATATAGGGGGGTATAAGGACAAGGTTTTGTGTAACATAATCCCTATGGATGTTTTCATTTGCTTCTTGGAAAGCCATGGCGGTATGATAAAAATTCCAAGCATGATGGAAGAAAGAATACATATGTGATAGAGAAAGATGGAGTCTCATACACTCTTACACCATTGAAAGATGAAGATAAAACACTACAAGTAGAATCCAATGTGATGCTGGTAGGAGAAAAGGAATTCATAAAGGTTGTAGAAGAGGAGAAAATTGGTTTTGCTATCATAGTCAAGCCTAGGTGTATTGGGACAACAACAAAGAAAGAGGAGTTGCCTTTGGAAATTTGAAACTTGTTGAAGAGGTATGATGATATAGTAGTGGATGAACTTCCAAACACTTTTCCTCCTATGAGGGATATTAGCCACCACATTGATTTCATACCAGGGGCTAGCTTTCCTAATAAGGCAGCATACAAGATGACACCACAACAAAATGAAGAGATTAAGAGACAAGTTCAAGCTCGTTGCTTGATAAGGGACTAATCAAAGAAAGCCTTAGTCCTTGTTCGGTTCCTACTGTCCTAGCACCAAAGAAGGGAGGTGAATTGAGGATGTTCACTGATTCTAGGGCCATCAATAAGATTACAATCAGATATAGGTTCCCCATTCCATGAATGGAAGATTTGATGGACTGTCTAGGTGGAGCATGCTACTTTTCCAAAATAGACCTCAAGAGGGGGTATCACCAAATTAGAATCAGACCAGGGGATGAATGGAAGACAAATTTTAAGACAAATGAAGGGCTTTATGAGTGGATTGTAATTCATTTTGGTTTCTCAAATGCACCCAACACTTTCATGAGGTTGATGAATGAATTCCTCAAACCTTTCATTGGTAAGTTTGTTGTTGTTTACCTTGATGACATTTGTGTTTTTAGTAAAACTAAGGAAGAGAATTTCCACCATTTCGATTTGGTTTTGAGAAGATTACATGAAGAGAAACTAATGATCAATTTGAAGAAATGTGAGTTCATGAAAACAAAGTTGGTGTATCTTGGTTTTGTGGTTACAAATGGCACCTTGAAAATGGATCCCAACAAGGTTGAAGCTATTTTAAGTTGGCCTACACCCAAGTTAGTTGCTGAGGTAAGGAGTTTCCATGGTTTGGCCACTTTTTATAGAAAATTTATTAAATGTTTTAGTCATATTTGTGCTCCAATGCTTGATACTTTAAAGGGGGGAAAGAGAAAGAAGTTTGTTTGGACTAGTGAAGGTGAAAAGAGTTTTGAATACTTGAAAAATAGGGTAGCAGAGCAGCCCATACTAGATTTACCTGATTTCAATAAGGTGTTTACTATTGAATGTGATGCAAGTGGTTATGCCATAGGGGCATTATTAAGTCAAGAGGGCAGGCCCATAGCTTTCTTTAGTGAAAAACTTAATGAAGCTAAGAGGGTGACCCCACAATATTGGTTTACAATTTTTAGCCAAACTGGACACTGAACTGATTTTTTCTAACTAAATATTCACTTTCGGGCACCTATAGCAGCTAAACCATGAGGAGTTTGAAGATGATGCAGACCAGTGATTTGTGACATTTTCTCTATAGATTCTAATTATATTTTTTTTCAAATTTTTTGGAATTAGATTGCACTTATTTTTTCATCTCCTTGTAAAACTACTTTTTTTCAGTAAACACCATTTTTAAGGAGTGATGCTCACTGTATACAACATAATTTTTTTTTCCATGAAGGATAATATTCTATTTTTTTCAAATTTAGATTTTTAACTACAATATATAGCATTTTCATTTGGTTTCATAGTGTTTTATTGAATATTTTTTCCTTAATCAAGTTTTGAAGTCAAACCAATTACAATTCAGACATAGGTGGACCGTATACAACATAATTTTTTTTGTATTTATCAAAATTCATTTTTTAATTTTTTTACTAGATCAAGGACATCAATACCTAACCTCCACATATTTTTCAAAATTGTATTTTGATAATCTGCTATTTTTCCACATGCTGCGAGCAGAGCTTGATTTTGGTGAAAAACCTATGTTTAATCAAACTAAAAAAAAAACATAATAAAACCAAAACATATTAAAATTATATTTGTTGGATAGCTTGTTCTGAGGACTACCATCATCTAGTTGGGTCTATGAAGTATACTCCATTTTCATCCTCAACTCAAGCTTCGAGGGGATAAATTATGGAGATTTTTGGTGCCAGAGGGGGAGAAGGGGGGAAAATGGGGGTTCTAGCAAACTTTAGGGGGTTCTAGCGAACTTTAGGGGGTTCTAGTGAACCCCCTAAAGTGTTTTCCATCCGAAAATGCATTTTTCCTTCCTCAATGGAATTGTAAACCAGTTTTGTGGGTTTACCCAAGAAGAAATACTCTTCTTATGACCTAGAAATGTATGCCTTAGTTCGGTCCTTGAAAAAGTGGAGACACTACCTACTTCCAAAGGAGTTCATAGTATTTATTGATAATTATGCTCTCTAATTTTTGAACAGTCAAGACAAACTCAGTCATAGGCATGCCCAATGGGTAGAATATTTACAAGGTTACACCTTCACCATCAAACATAAGAAGGGTTAGTCAAACAAAGTAGCTGATGCATTGAGTAGGACACTCATGGTGCAAGAAATCCAATTGCAAAGTGTAGGTGTGGAAGCACTAAAAGGTATGTATGTAGATGATGTTGATTTCAAGGAGATCTATGCATCTTGTAGCCAATCTAATGGTGTTCTACATAGCCCAAGTTCAGATTCAAGAGAGTTTTTTATTTAAAGGGGCTCAACTTTGTGTTCCTAAATGTTCTATTAGGGACAATTTGATAAAAGAAAAGCATAGTGGCAGCCTTGTAGGTCATTTTGGTCTTGATAAGACCTTGGAGTAGTTGAGAAGGCACTATTTTTGGCCTAAAATGCAAAGTGATGTAAGAAGGTTTGTTGAGAAATGTGTTATTTGTAATAAGGCCAAGGGAAATAGTACAAATGCAGGCTTATATCAGCCTCTTCCTATTCCAAATAGGCCTTGGGAGTCTATAAGCATGGATTTTGTAATGGGTTTACCAAAAACACCTAGAGGTTTTGATTCTATTTATGTTGTAGTGGATAGGTTCTCCAAGATGGCATATTTCATTCCATGCAAGAGCACTAATGATGCATCATACATTGTTAGTTTTTTCTTCAAGGAAGTGGTAAGAATTCATGGTTTACCTTTGAGTATTGTTTCAGATAGAGATAGTAAGTTTGTTGGGCATTTTTGGAGAACTTTATGGAAGAAACTTGGTGCTAATCTCAGTTTCAGCTCTACCTATCACCCTCAAACTGATGGACAAACTAAAGTGGTAAATATGAGCCTTGGTAACCTCTTAAGATGCCTTACAAAAGAGCATTTTACTCAATGGGATCTAATTTTTCCTTAGGAAGAATTTTCCTATAATGATTCAGTGAATAGGAGTGTGGGTAAGAGTCCTTTTGAAGTTGTTTATGGTTTGCAGCCTAGAGGAGTCTTTGAGTTAAGGGATATCAGGGGAATGGAGAGGATGAGTGTTGAGGGTGAGAATTTTTTTGTGGCTATGAAGGAGATTCACCAATAGGTTAAGGATCATTTGCAAAGAAGTGTGGACAAATACAAACAACAAGCTAATATAAAGAGGAGAGAACTCACTTTCAAAGTTGGAGATTTAGTTCTAGCTCATCTAAGGAAGAAGATATTTCCTAAGGGACATTATTCCAAGCTGAAAATGAAGAAAATTGGTCCTTGTAGGGTTGTTCACAAATTTGGTCCCAATGCTTATGAGATTGAACTACCAAGTGGAATTGGAATCTCATCTATTTTTAATGTATCTGACCTATACCCTTTCAAAGGGGATGTTGTTGCAAGTAATGAAGCAAGTTCTCAAGAATTTGAAGATGAAGAATGAATCCAAGACCTTCCTCCCAGCCATCCTTTAGAGTTGGAGTGCATATTGGATACAAAGGAGCTCAAGAAGACAAGAAACACCACCTATTTGCAATACTTGATCAAATGGAGGGGTCTTCCTATGGAAGATGCTACTTGGATGTCTTAGTCTGATATCATCAAACATGGATATACAGTTGCAGACCTACACTCAAGTGGGACTTGAGTTTCTTTCCCTAGGGTGTATGGTGTAGGGTCACTAGGACCTTATTTTGCATATTTTGTGTAATTTTGGTTTGAATTTGATTGGATTGTTTAGGAGTGTTTAAGAGTTTTCTAAGGTCATTTATGACCATTTTTAATCATGTAATCCACCTTGGAGTGCTTAGAGGGTTGTTGAATTAAATTTGCAAAAAGTTGCCAAATGTGCATAAAAATACTATCATGCAACTTTTAGAAAGTGTCAAAAAATCAAGAAATCATTGGAATGTTACAAACAAGAAAGAAAAAATGTTACAAAATGGTTGGTGATGCATGAATAGAAGGAAATGTGGTTGTTTTTTTGAAGATTGATGAATCTAAGAAATATTTTAGTGTGATTTTCTGACATTGCAGATAGTTTTGTCTCTTTGTACAACCTACATGACCCTTGTTTTGATCTGAATTCTACTGGATAGGATAGTAGTGTGAATCTTCTTCATTTTAATCTTTGTGGCACTAAATTTCATTAGGTATTTTGAAAGATGTTGAATTTTTTCTAAAAACAGTCAAAACCCTACTTAGGGTAACCCAAGAAGAAGAAAAAAGATGTAGCTTGGTATTCCCATCAATCCACCAAAATGGGTGGGAAAACTTGTATTTATGTTCTCTACCATATGTCAAGTTTTAGGTGCTAGTTTGGAGTTTTGCACGTGTTGTAGATGGATAGAAAGTCTAAAAATTATATGTTTCAGACTGTGAAGCAATGTAGCAAGGAAGAATCTATGATTTATGGTTTGACTCTTGTGTGAGGACTTTTGTTGGTGATGAAGAATGTTGTAAGGGGTCTATACAAACCATTGATAGCAAGTTTATAACTTTTTCTTGTGTTGGGTGAATAACATTAACCATTTAAGTTTATAATGTTCTATATATGTTATTCATTGTTTGTTATGGTGATTGGTAGTTGCATGTTAAGCACAAGCCATAGTTAAGGTGTCAACATTGAGTAACATTATATGGAGTCAACTAGGGTGTCAAAATCCATTGAAATTTTGTTGTCTTACTGTTTTATGTTGTTCCTCCCTTCCTAAATGTGTTTCTCAGTATTGGTTGTCCAATAGTTAAAATTGTCAATAGGGACAAAGGTGTGTATGGGGGCTTATGCTTTAGCTTCAATGAAATTCTTCAGGGTGGTGGATTAGGCCAATCAAGTTCTGTTGAATCTTATACTTCCTTTGCATCAAGTTCCCTCAATCATGCATAGATGTATGAAGTTTAATCATGAGGGTTCAATGCACGTGATCCATGACACCGGCTATAAAATGTTAGTTGTGCGTGGTAGTTATTCCTTAGACCACTTTTAGCTTGTACCCATTGGTTCGCTTCTACCTAGGACAAACCTCTTGTACTAGATTTAGGAGAAGTACAAGAAAGGGCGCTTAACACCTAAGGTGAGGTACCCCTCCATCTTCTTATGTTGTCTCACATACGGATTTTTTGAAAGCTGACAGTGATGCCACCATGGTGTGTAGAAAGGAAGAAGAGAAATACTCTCGAGGTTCCTCTTCCTCCTCTTTTGATGTCCAACCTGGTGCTTCCTCTCGCCCTGCTATGACATCATCGAATTTTTCTTTGTGTTTATGGGAGAACCCTATGGTGCCCGCTTGGTGAAATCCCAATAATCCTACATTCAAACTTCTCGTTCTGCCCATGGTGCATAAGCCTATTCCATATGGTAGGGGGAAGGCCCCTCGTGGGGAATCATCTATGTATCGACCTCCGTGGGCTCCTACTGCTCCTGCTCCCAAGGTAATGAATGGGAAGAGGCCTGCTAGTGAGGCACTAGAGCTGAATCCCCCCACTATTTCTCAACCTCTTCCTCCTGCTCTCATTTAGGAGTCTCTCCCTCCGCTAGAGACAGTTGTGATGGACACTCCTAGATGGCTGAGCAGGAACCTTCCGTTCCATCTCAGATCCCAACTTCTAGCTCCCAGAGTTATAGAAATTACCTTGCATGTGAGCGGAAGCATCGGAAAAAGGTTCTGGCACTTGAGAAGCTACTTTGTAGAGGAAGGAAGGGGAGATGACCGCCCTGTTTCAAGGCTTCCTGTTGTGTTCTCCTCTCTCGTCCCCTCTGCTTCGGTTCAATTAAATTCAATTCTGCTTCTAGCTCCTGCTGTGAAAATGAATGACCCTGGCCCTAAAAAGGTGCAAGTGTTTATTGCTCCTTCGGTTGAGCCACCTCTCTTGATGTCCCTTCTGGACATCCCACCATTCACTAAGCCCATGGACATGTCAAACACCTCGGTGGTGTCCTTCACATTCTTCCCCTCCTCCTTCGTGCCTCTTGCCTAGTCTGTGGGGATTTCACATCCTCCAACAAAGCAAAAGGTGGAGGTTGGCCCTTCTAGCAATGGGGGGTGTAAGAGGATTCCACCTTCTTTAGAGGGTGGTCTTGTGCTAGCATGTGTCATCCTAGTGACGGAGCAAGCCCCGACATCTCCTAAGTTTGTCATTGCTCCTGAGTCACTTGGTGAGCCTAGTAGTGAATCTTAGGCATCACCTTCCCCGCCCATTGAGGTAACACATGGCACTCCCATGAAGTTCATGCTTAACTCTTTAGACGAGGTCCCAACCTTGTTGGTGATCTTCACGAAATCGTTGACCATTGCTCCATAAGAGCTGAGTGGAGAAGACTTTGCAGGAGCTTCTTCCTTGGCCCTTATTGTGGGAGGGTTGAAAGGTTCCCCCCTTAATATTCCACCATTACAGGCTCGTCTGCCTTCCCCATATAATGATCTAAATTGGGAATCAAACGACCTCTCGGTTGATGAGTGTTAGGGGGCACCTCTTCTTTACCTTTAGATTAGGTGTGTGTTTTTTGTGATGTGTTCCCCCATGCTTGCGTTATGTGCTCCTGGATGACCCTTGTAGGTGCTTGGATATAGGAGTGATTATGTGTCATTAAACTTCCTCTATTTGTGGCATCATTATCCCTTTGTTATGTGTACTGATTTTTGACAAATTGGGGACAATGCAAAGTGTTGGTGGAATTTAGGCTGCCCTTCCATGTTGACCCAATTTTTAATTTTTATTTTGTCTTCTCGTGCATTCTTCATATGGTCTGATGTAGTAGGAGGTTGATGACAATTCATCTATATATACTATTATCATACTTATATATATTTATGGGACGCTCTGACCCTGAAATATCAGATCACCCCTATTCCCTTTGTTTGTGATACTATTTCTTTTTGCAATTTTTTTATATGTCTATCTTCTTTGATTGAGTTGTGATGTTGTGGTGCCTATGTGTTGTCTCTCGTGTGTGTGACATCACCACGGTGACATATCGCTATGTCCCACAGGCCACAACATCGCTTTTTCATTCTTTCTTTTATCTCCTTAGGATGAACTGTGTGCCTTTGCATTCATCATGCACCACCCTAAGGGGGGATACCATGCCAGTTTTGATTTTCAAAAAATGCATTCAATGACTAACGAACCTTTTCTCAAAAATATTTGCAAACTTTTTCAAAAATTGCATTCTCAACAAGGACCCCCTAGCAGAACGTGTTTCCTTCATCATGGGTTTGCAAAGAAAGAACTTGAAGAGCTTTCCTCTGAAGAGGGAGAAACTTTTCCTATGGGAGAAGCCTTGACCTTCCCCTTGTGA